>JAHRHZ010000108.1:5093629-5127723 GCA_024137785.1 Ginglymostoma cirratum
ATCTCCTCCCTACCCCCCTACCTACACTCACCTTTACTGGCTCCATCTCCGCCTCTTTGACTTGTCTGCCTCCTCTCCACCTATCCTCTCCTCTATCCATCCTCTATCCGCCTCCCCCTCTCTCCCTATTTATTTCAGAACCCTCTTCCCCTCCCCCATTTCTGATGAAGGGTTTAGGCCCGAAACGTCAAGTTTTCCTGCTCCTATGATGCTGCTTGACCTGCTGTGTTCATCCAGCCCCATGCTTGTTATCTCGGATTCTCCAGCATCTGCAGTACCTTTTATCTCTTCCATCCATGGACTCCATTTACATGGCTCACTGCTATGGAAAGGCTGCCAACATCATCAAAGATCCATCGCACCCCGGTAATGATCTCCTCTGACCACTTCCATCAGGCAGAAAATACAGAAGCCTGTATACATGCATGAGCAGCTTCAGGAACAGCTTCTTCTCGACCATTACAAAACTGATGAATGGACCCTCTAGCCTGAAATAATGCTGATCTTACTAATATTGACCTCGCTTAGCACATGCCCTGTGCAATGTGACCTGTGTGTCTCTGTCTAAGTCTTTTTGATCTGTACATTTTTGCTTACTATGATCTGCTTATACTGCTCTTAAACAAAGCTTTTCACTGTACTTTGGTACATGTGACAATAAATCAATCAATGTCACTAGTTCAAATGTGCACAATGACCGCTGGATGCTCACGCTCCCATTTTTCCCCAGCTTTTCTCTGATTTCCTGATTTGCCTTGTCAGAACTCATCTTGTCTAGGAGACTCAGTACATAGTACATTAACTCTACTGCCAATAAACCGCTGACCATTCACATTCTCCATGTTAGCTGATATTGTTAGTGATTCGCTCTTATTCTGTTCACTCCCAGAATCCATATCAACACCCATCGTGAGAAAAAAAATCATCACTACACCATCTGAACAAACTACTGCTCGATCTTCCACCTCCTCTTCCTCTCTGAAGACCTTGAACTTGGTCTCCCCTAAGGATGTATCCATGACTGCTTCTTTTTCAGGTCACAACTAGGTGATATCATCCAGAAGCATTGTGTTAGTTTTCACATGGACACTGACAACACCCAGCTCCACCTCAACACCATACCTCTACATTCCTCCACTGTTGCTAAACCATCAGAGTGCTTCACTCACAACCAATATTGGGGTGGAGGGGATGGAGGTGGAAATATCCTCCAATTAAAAACCAGGGAAACCTAAACCATTGTTTTGACACAATACCACAAATTGTGATCCCAAATTTACCTTCCTTCACCCTTGGAACTGAAAGTGAACACACGGTTCACAATCTCCGTTTCATATTCAACCTCAAGATAAGCTCCTGACCACATATAATACAAATAATCATCTCAGATATTTTAATCTCTATAATGTTATCCATTGCCACCTGACCATCACTCATCTGCTGGTGAAACCTGCGTCCATGTCTGTTTAACCTTTAGACTTGAACATTGCTTTGTATTCCTGGCCAACTTCCCAGATGGATGTGTGAGATCATTCAAAACTCCATTGCCTATTGTGTTTTCTCACACCAAGTCCTGCTCATCCATTGCCGCTATGCTTGCTGACCTACATTGGTACCTGCTGGAGAAACTTAGCAGGTTCAGAAGCATGTGTGGATAGAGAAACAATGTTAAATTCTCCAGTCTGATAGAACTTTTCTTTGTTTGCACAAGTTTTCTAACTTGGTTGTTTTCTCAAAATCCCTCCTTCTATCAAGTTGCTACTGTTCATTCTCAGTCTGGTTACAATTGTTTTACATTTCTCACCCTTTTGAGAATCTGTCCCATTCCCTATTGAAGAATACAAGTGAAATTGCTCCCAGCTCACTTTCAGGCAATAAATTCAAAATGACAACACCTTCCCATATTTAAAATAAAACATTTTACTTTGAGTGGGTTTAGAGTTATATATGGTATTTAAAGGGTGTCAAATGAGAAAACCTGACACAAACTTGCGCCTCTTAAGAAGACTTTCCACATCAAGCAGATGTTCACCTGCACATCTGCTAATGTGGTATACTGCATCTGCTGTTCCTGTTGTGGCCTCCTCTACATCGGGGAAACCAAGCGGAGGCTTGGCGACCGCTTTGCAAAACACCTACGCTCGATTCGCTCTAAACAACTGCACCTTCCAGTTGTGAACCATTTCAACTCCCCCTTCCATTCCTCAGACGACTTGTCCATCCTGGGCCTCCTGCAGTGCCACAACAATGCCACCCGAAGGTTGCAGGAACAGCAACTCATATTCTGCTTGGGAACCCTGCAGCCCACTGGTATCAATGTGGACTTCACAAGTTTCACAAGCTCCGCCTACCGCATCCCAAAACCAGCCCAGCTCGTCTCCACCTCCCTAACCTGTCCTTCCTTCCACCTATCCCCTCCTCCCACCTCAAGCCCCACCCTCATCTCCTACCTACTAACCTCATCCCGCCCCCTTGACCTGTCCGTCCTCCCTGGACTGACCTATCTCCTTCCTACCTCCCCACCTACACTTACGTTTACTGACTCCATCCCCGCCTCTTTGACCGGTCTGTCTGCTCTCCACCTATCTTCTCCTCTATCCATCTTCTGTCTGCCTCCCCCCTCTCTCCCTTTCCCTCCCCCATTTCTGAAAACGGGTCTAGGCCCGAAACGTCAGCCTTCCTGCTCCTCTGATGCTGCTTGGCTCCTCTGATCCAGCTCTACACCTTGTTATCTCTCTTGTGAGTAGCCATGTTTAGAAGCCTGTGTTTTTGCTCCAGTAGGAGATATTATAAAAACATGGAGTAACATCAACGAATTTGCACTAAATCCAAAAAACTGACTCTCTCCCCCTTTGGAAGTGGTGCCCAGTTCTGCAAAAACAAAGTGATTATCACTAGGAGAAAACTGATTGAGAAGCAAATTGTTTTGCAACATTCGCTCTGTCTGACCACTGTTGTGGACCAGACCAGACTCTCTAAAAATATTTTAAGAAGGTAGCTCAGACCATAACTTTTCTTATTTTAAAAGCTAGATATGAAGTGTGTTGCAGATGTGATGCGACTGGTCAAAATACACGGTATTAAGCAAAACAGAATTTATTTAAACAGTTAAAATAGTTAAAATACCAACGAAAGAAAGAAGAATTTTGAATAACTTAACTCTTGGAAAACTTAACCGACTAATAGTAATAGTACCCATTACTGATTAACTGTTCCAATACAGTAACATCCTATATACACACCCCTTGGCAAAAGGCTAATTCAGACACATATTCTTACATGCTATTCTCCAATACAGGAGAGGGAAAACAAAATATTGAGAGATATTAGAGAACATGGCAGCCAGGTATCATTCACTGAAGCTTCCAACTCTTCTGAGACCCCAAACACTTTCTGACTGTTACAGTTCAAAAAATAAAGGGATGCCTGGTTTTGCAAGAGCTGGTCACTCCCACTCAAGGTGCTTTCATTATTAGAAAATATCTAAAGGCCGCTCACATTGTTTACTTAAACCATCTCCAATTGCCAGCTCAGCACCTCTGGCTTTACAACCTCGCTTCAAAAACCAAACCCAGTGCAAAATGACCTTTTAAACTGACAATATCGTCATTCCTAGCTCCCACCCCCTCTCCCCACTCTATTTCAACTCTCCTTAAAGTTTCACATATAATCCAAATATGTGGTGTCTGAACTCTGACTCACCAATTTCTCCTTAATTAATTTCAGTGGTCTTCTCACCTTACGCTCAAAAACTAATTCAAACGAAATTAATTCGGGAAATTCATTTGGTGCATACTGAATTGCAAAAATTACAAATGGAATTCCTTCATTCCAATCATCTGGATAGTCTTGACTATAAGCCCTCAATGTGGTCTTTAAAGTTTGATGTCACTGTTCTAACGCTCCCAGCAATTCCAGATGTTACACCATGGATTTGAATTGCTTCACGCTTAAGCTATCCATAACTTCCCTGAATATTTTTGATGTAAGATTTGACCCTTGATTTGATTGTATCTGTGTGGGTATTCCATATCTCATGCAAAATTTGAGTAACAATTGTACAATCCTTTTAGCTGTAATATTGCATAATGGAATGGCCCTTGGAAATCTAGTGAACAGTTCCATTATGGTCAAAAATACAGATTCCCAATTTTGTTTGAGGTTCAGGTCCTACGCAATCAATTAAGACCTTTGTAAAAGGTTCCTCAAATGCAGGAATATGTATTAAAGGATCCGGTTTTATCACTGCCTGAGGTTTTCCAATTACGTATCACGTATGGAATGTCTGGCAAAATTCAACTGCATCCTTAAGCAGTCTAGGCCAGTAAAATTTTTTTTTTTGGCCTGAGTTTTCCTTATTTGCAAATGACCTCATAATGATAATTCATGTGCCACATGCAACACCTCCTTTCTGCAACCCTGTGGTAATACAACTTGATGAACTTCTGCCCATTTCTCTTCTGCCTGAATATGTGATGGTCTCCATTTCCTTATTAAGAAGGTAACATTCTGGGATATATTCAGATTCTTCTTCTGATATGACCGTTTCAGTTTTTCATCTTTCTGTTGTAACTCAGTTAATTTCTCTGAACTAAAAGTATCCATTCTGTCCTCCCCCATTTTTGTTCGTTCTCATCGATTTGATCAAATATGGTCTCTGAAATTGTATTTCAACTTCCTTACCTTTATTCTTTGATTTCTCCTCCTGCTTCAACTTCTGGCTTTGTAAGCTTGTTATCACACAGTCAGGAAAAATCCCAGGATGGACTTCTCGTAATACCTCAGTTGCCCACTTTTCCACTGGCTTTTCAATCACTGGAGGCAGCAGTCCTAGCTTTGATCCAGCTATATCATTAACTAGGAAAAGTTGTATTCCTGGAGCCGAGAGCTCCTCCGGTACTTACCACCTCTTCTCCACTTTACCGCTGACAATCCGACATCACTTTACACAGTGGGGCACTTCTTGTCTCGCCACGAATTCCACATATTTCCACATTTTCTGAATTATATATTACGTCATCTCACAACATCGAAGATTGACATGCTCTTGTATCTCTTAATATCATAATTTCTTTACCTGCTGTGCCTGGAATATGCAAGTAAACTTTACACTCACATGTAAATGATTTAAGAAGACCTGGCACTTTCTCCTCAGCAGACCGCAGTCCAGGTTGTACATTCTGGTGCAGCATTTTAGCTTCCACTGTGTTTTCCTTTACCACTCAAACAACACTATAGTTAAAATACAAAAAAAAGAAAGAGGAAGGTAAAACACCTTAACTATCAGAAAACTTAACCAAAAAATAGATACAGTAACTATTACTAATTAACTGCCCCAATATCATAACATCCGTTCAAAACACCCCTTGGTAAAAAGGTTAATTCAGACACAGATACTTACAAGCAGTTCTCCAATTCAGGAGGGGAAGAAATCAGGAGATTTTAGAATAAGAAGCAGCTAGGAATCATTCACTGAAGCTTCGAACTTTTCTGAGAAAACCCTAGAAAGCCTGGTCTGAGAGAACTGATCACTCCTATTCAAGCTGCTTCCATTGTTCCAACCTTTTTTTAAAAAAACCTAAAGGCCTCACACATTATTTACTGAAGCCATCGCCAGTAGCCAGTTCCGTACCTCTGCCTTTACAAACTCTCTTTAAAAATAAAACAGGACAAAATAACCTTTAAATGTGACTTGGAAAGAACTAGATGCTCAGAGTCCCATGTAGCCAAAAGCAGCCTTCATTACATATCTTAAATTATTTTTATAAATGTTTGATTTCTGTTAAATATCAATTGCAACTTATTTAAATTTATATTGTTTTTTAAAGCACCTTTTAAAGTATCATCACACCACATCAGCTGAAGTTAAACATCAAAGTAAACACAGGACGCTGAAGTGTATTTTTTTTTGTTATTTGTTTTCAACATTGTTCCCTTTTAACCATGTGGCTGTGTGTTTGAGCTCAAGTGACTGAATGAAAGCTATGTGTCTAACATCGAGATTTTTTATACTTTTCTCAGGTTTAAAAAGGTAATAAATCTGCTTCTTCAATGAATCAAAAGATTCTTGTTGATTGGCTCCTTATCAGATCAACAAAATGAATTAAATCTTTGATCAGAGAGACGTAGAGCCTCTGGCAAAAGGACCCGAGATCTTTGTTGTGACTCATGGAGAAGATTGAACACAGAGGAGTCAGTTCATCACTTCTCACAAAATCCTAACACTATAGTCATTTATGAACTCACTGGTACCTCAACATGGTTGATGACAAGGTGAATGGTTTCTCCCCGCTGTGAACTCTGATGCGTCAACAGAATAGAGGACTGAGTGAATGGATTCTCACATGGGGAGCAGGTCAGTGGTCCCTCCACTGTGTAAATGAAGAAAATTCCTTCCCACAGTCCCCACATTCCCACGGTTTCTTCAAGGCGATTGTCCTTTTGTCTCTCCAGCTTTGATGATGAGCTAAATCCTTAATCTCATACAGAACATGTACACAGCCTCTCCCCACTGTTAAAATTACAATTTTTTTCAGGTTGTGTAACCAGTTAAAGACCTTTCCCCAGCCAGTGCACTGAAACACTCACTGGGGTGTATGCACGTGTGTCTCTCTTTCCAGGCTTTTCCAGATGGAACAGGGAAACATTTCCCCTGGATTCAAAGGCTAATGAGTCTATCATCATAGGGAAATGCTGGAATCTATTATGAAAGAAGTGATAGCCAGACATTTGCAAAGCAACAAGTTTACACAAAGTCAACATGTATTTACAAAAGGAAGCTATTTTGACAAACCTATTGAATCCTTTTGAGGATATAACATGTGAAGTAGGGATAGGAGAACCAATAGATGGGGGAAGTTTGGATTTTCAGCATACTCTTGATAAAGTCCCACATAACTGTTAGTGTGCAAAATCAGAGCAATGGGATTGGAGGATATACTTGCTGTGGAGGAATATAATCTGTGGAGGAATTCAGATTGTTGTCAAACTGCTGAGATACGAGTGAATTCACACGGGAAAAACCATTCACCTGCTCTGAATGTGGGAAGGGATTCATGTGGTCATCGCAGTTTCTGGTATACCAGTGAGTTCACATTGAGAAGAGGCCATTCATCTGCTCTGTGTGTGGAAGAAGCTTTATTGATTCAACAAACCTGCCGGCATACCATCAACGAAACACTGGGGAGAAATCATTCAACTGCTCCCAGTGTGGGAGGGGATTCACTCAGTCATCCAGCTTGCTGATACACCAGCAAATACACAGTGGGCAGAAACTGTTCCCCTGCTCCGACTGTGCAAAAGGCTTTTATGTTTCATCAAATGTGTTAATGCACCCGTGAGATCATGCTGGGGAGAATATGTTCTCTTGCTCTGTGTATGCAAAGGATTCCCTCAGTCACCAATCCTGTTAAAATACCAATGAATTTACAAAGACCACAGTTGAAAGATTTTACTCTTACATCAGTGAAAGAATCAGAGTCAGAGTCATACAGCAGGGTAATAGAACCTTCAGTCCAACTCATCTGCGCCACCCAGATATCCTAAACTAATCTAATCCAATTTACCTGCATTTGGCCCATATGCTCCTAAACACTTCACATCTATTCATATATTGATCCTTTTAAATATTGAAATTGTACCCGGCTCAACCACTTCCTCTGGCAGCTTGTTCCATACACACACCACCCTCTGCATGAAAACATTGCCCCTTAGGTCCCTTTTAAATCTTTCCCCTCTCATCTAAACCTGTGCCCTTGAGCTTTGGACTCCCCTACCCTAGGGAAAAGGATCTTGGCTATTCAAGATAACAAGGCGTAGAGCTAGATGAACACAGCAGGCCAAGCAGCATCAGTGGAGCAGGGAAGCTGACGTTTCGGGTCTAGACCCTTCTCCAGCTTATCTATACCCCTCATGATTTCATAAACCTCTATAAAATCACCCCTCAACCTCCGATGCTCGGAAATAAAAAAGCCCCAACCTATTCAGCTTCTCCCTATATCTCAACATCCCCCCCGCTCCCCCAGTCTTGCCAACATCTTTGTAAATCTTTTCTGTACACTTTCAAGTTTAACAACATCGTTCCTACAGCAGTGGGACCAGAATTGTATACAGTATTTCAATAGTGGCCTCACCAATGTCATGTACAGCTGAAACATGACATCCCAACTCCTATATCAATGCACTGGCCAATGAAGGCAAGTATGCCAAAGTCTTCTTCACCACCCTATCTACCTGTGACTCAACTGCCAAGGAACTATACAACTACACCCCAGGGCCCTACCATTAACTGTGGAAGTTCTATGCTGGTTTGCCTGACCAAAATGCAATACTTCATTTTTTTCTAAATTAAACTCCATCTACTGCTCATGGCCCATTGGCCCATCTGTTCAAGGTCCCATTGTATTCTGAGATATCCTTTACTCTCCACTATATCACCTATTTTGGTGTCAACTGCAAGCTTACTAACCATTCCTTCACATCCAAATCACTTATATAAATGAAAAAAGAATGGATCAGCACTGATCTGTTTGTTACTAAACTCTGCTTTTTTAAAGCTGCTGATATCGTGGTTAATACATTAACATTGTATCTGTCATGGAATTGATCACAACATCACTTTACAATCAACACATTTACACTGGATATAAACTATCCACCTGCACAGTGTGTGAATTGGGATTTTCTGGTTCAGCAGGACTGGTTAAACACCAGTGAGTTCCCAAGTAACTTAGGAGTTGGAGTTTGAGTTACTGACATCCATCTCCAAACCACATTTTCTAGAGTTTGTTTTCTGATGATGTCTTATGATTTATAAACAGCACAAGTCTGGTTAGCTTTTTGTGATATAAATTATACAAATCAGTTTTCTATTAAACATCAAGTCTTTATCATTATCTAAGATTAGTTTATTTTGAAGGTCTCTCAAGGTATTCAAGGCTTCATTGGGCAGCACAGTGGCTCAGTGGTTAGCACTACTGCCTCACAGTGCCAGGGACCTGGGTTTGATCCCAGCCTTGGTAACTTTGTGGAGTTTGCACATTGTCCCCGTGTGTGTGGGTTTCTGCTAGTTACTCCAGTTTCCTCCCAAAGTCCAAAGAAGTGCAGGCTCGGTGGTTTAACCATGGGAAAAGCAGGGTCACAGGGATATTGTAGAGGGAATGGGGACGAGTCTCGGTGGGATGGTCTTCAGAAGGTCAGTGTGAACTCAATGGCCAGAACGGCCTGCTTCCACACTGTAGGGATTATATGATCAACTTTATTGCCTACTCAAGTAAAAGGAGCAGAGTTTCTTTGTGACTAAGAACAGAACAATTATTACACTTTGCATAAGCAGTTAGGGGAAGGCACATCCAGAATTAGGTACTACCCGTGTGAGTGGATGTTGCTGTAAATCAAGAGAACAATTCGAATCCTATGCACAAGGGAAAGAGGTATTTTGTGTTTATTTTTATCTTGTCCATGTTTTGTAAGATCATTTTACAGACTTTATTGTTTGTAAGGCTACATTCTTCACCTTCAACTGAGCAGAGAGAGAGAGGACTCCTAGTTTAACAGCTTGCGCCTTCAGGGGACTGATGACTGGGAAACAAATCAAAACAGTGACATCACAGGAAAGCGGTGCGTTAATTTATGATGTCAAAAAATTACAAAAGCGAATTCACTTGTAACAAACATGGCAGCACATCTCATACCTGTGCTCTGGGGCAAATAATGAAAGCTTCAGTTGTCCCTGGTGCGCACAGGTGCAGGAAGTGTGTCCAGCTCCAGCTGCTGGTGAGCCAATTTTTAAAAAACAAATTCTGCGGAAAGAGTGAGATAACAAGGTATAGAGCTGGATGAACACAGCAGGCCAAGCAGCATCAGAGGAGCAGGAAAGCTTGACGTTTCGGGTCTGCACCCTTCAGAAATTCTGAATGGTCCACTCAGCTGACGAAACGTCAGCTTTCCCGCTCCTCTAATGCTGCTTGGCCTGCTGTGTTCATCCAGCTCCACACCTTGTTATCTCAGATTCTCCAGCATCGGAAGTTCCTACAATCTCTGCAAAAAGAGTCACTGGATCCGAAACATTATGTATGCTTTCTTTCCACAGATGCTGCATTTTGTTTTCGTTACTGATTTCCAGCATCCGCAGTTTTTTAGCTTTTTTTGTCCAGTTTTTATGCAACACTTTCTTCTCCTAACCCTCCAGAGCTCAGAATGCCCGCTCTCCAATTCCAATAGTGTGTTGGATATTTCCTTTTAGATAATTTGGAACGATTGGAGACAGTGCACCAGGGATCTCACAGAACATTCAGCAACCCACATTCAAACCGACGGATCGACTACTCCCGACCAACACGAAGAGGGGGCGGGCCTGGAGGACCGAGCTGTGGCGGCTGGTCCTCCCACCAATGGGAGTGACCGAGAGGCGGTGCCATCACCACTTTGCGCATGCACGGCGCTGTTGACCAGCTCCTGTGTAGGAGGCGGTCCTGGGCTCGGTTCTTGTGAGCGACCCATCCGAGAGGCTGCCGTCTGATTAAACGCCGCGAAGGTAAGTTTCAACCGGTACTCACTGTCTTCTCGTCTGGGGGAGTGTGTGAATCCTAGGCAACCTATGCCCGTTTTCTCTGAGGCGGCCTCACCAGGTCCTCACACGAATGCGGCCGACCCTCTTGATTCCAACCGTGAGGCCTGCCTTGGACATGCTCCAGCTCGAGATGAGAGCCAGTGATTGACAGCAGCTCCGGACCAATAGGAAACACGGGGTGGTTTTCGGAGGACCGATCAAACAGTGCCGGAGCAAATTAATGCAGATAACATCTCCTTTGTGCCCATGTCTTGGGACAAGAGTCCTCCCCCCGAACCACCGACCTTACGCCCAGCTCCAACACTCACCCTCCTCCTGTCCTCCTCTCTCCGGCTTTGTACTTGCACTCGGTCTGTTCATTCAGAGCCGTCGACGTATCATTTTTCTCGTCGCCTCAATTTCTCTCTTTCCCATCCCCACAACCTATTCCAGTTTATCCTCCCGGGAACTGACTGCACTCCGTGCTCTTGGATCCAACCCTGACTTTGCTAATTAAGCCTGCTGGTAAGGGTGGCGCTGTTGCAACCTGACCTCTGCAATGCAGAGGCTGAGTGCCAGCTCTCAAATACCTCCTCTCTTCCCCCGGACCATCACCCGTCAATAGAACATCAGGCCGTCATGTTAACCATGGTCACCAACCTCATTTCACGGGGTGAAACCTCTCCAACCAAAACTGCCTCCAGACTGATCACGTCCCACCTCATACTTCTACCTCCTTCCCAAAATTCAGAAACAGGACTGGCTGGGCAGAACCATTGTTTCTGCCTGTTCCTGTCCCACAGAACTCACATCTTCCTACCTTGACTCGGGCTTTTCTTCCCTAATCCAGTCCCTGCCCTCTTATATCTACAATTCCTCTGACATTTTACGTCAGTGCAGAATTTCCAGTTTGCAGACTCTGGTGGCTGCCCCTTTACAATGGAGATGTAATCCCTTTACACGTGCATCCACCCCAGGATGGTCTTGGGGCTCTCTGCTTCTTCCTGGAACAAAGGCCTGAACCATCTCCATCCACCACTAGCCGCCTCTGCCTGGCAGAGCTTATCCTCACACTGAACATTTTTTTTTGAACTCCTCATTTTCTTTGGGTCAGAGCGGTGGCCATGGGTATGTGCAGGAGCCCCACCTTCACCTAGTTCATTTCTGACTCCTCCCTTCCCATCTTCTACATCCGTTTCCATTTCTGGGGATAGGACAGCACCAATATCCACTACAAACCAACTGATTCCTGCAGTTATCTTGACTATACATCCGGGTACCCAGCTTCCTGTGAAGACTGTCCTCCGTTTTCCCAGTTCCTCTGTCTCCATCGCATTTGTTCCAACGATGCCAACTTCAACAAGAGAGCATCCAAGATGTCCGCCACCTTCAACTAAGGATTCCTTTGCACTGTTGTTGATAGGGCCCTCAACCACACTTCAGTCCTCAGCCACCCCTTCTTCCTTTCTGAAACAGTGATAGGTCTGCCTTGTCCTTACCCACCATCCCATCAGTATCCACATCCAGAAGAACATTAGCGGCCATTTCTGCCACTTTCAGCGAAATGCCACCATCAGGCACATACTCCCCTTTCATCCCTTGTCAGCCTCCCTCCGGGACACTGTGGTCCACTCTCCTGTCACTCCCAACACCCCCACGTAGTCTCTCAGCACCTTCCACTGCATCTGCAGAAGGCGCAACACCTGTCCAATTACTTCCTCTATCCTCGGTATCCAAGCACACCTTACAGGTGAAGCAGAGCTTTCTGTGCGCTTGACATAATCTAGTCTACTGCATTCGCTGCTCCTAATGTGAGCTAGAAAGAAACCATAGACTGGGTGAGTGCTTTGCAGAACTCTTGCGTTCTGTTTGCAAAAAAGACCTGAACTTCCAGTTGCCTGCCACATCAACATACCAGTCTGTTCCTTGGCCAACATCTCTGTCTCATGCTTGCTGCCATGCTCCAGCGGAGCTCAGCACAAGATAGAAGATCATTTTTCCACCTAGGGACCCTGCAGCCTTCCTGACTCAATATTGAATTCAATAATTTTAGGGCTTGAGCTCTCCCATGTCCTTACCCCAACCAGGTCTTGTTGTCACAGTCTGCTATTACACACCACACATTGTTCACTGCTAGCAGCCCCCATTAACACGTATTCACCCTCCTAGCCTGATCATTATCCACTCCTTTGTCTGTGCAACTGTTCTCTCTCACCGGGTCCTATCTCCACCTAACGTTTACTCCTTACCCTCTCACCCCACCCCATCTTCTGCATATAAACCTAGCTACCGTCAGTTCTGAGGAAGGGTCACTCGATCCGAAACTAACTCGACGTTAACAGGTTTATTAGGAAACGTTACTCCACTCAAGACATTTTCGCTGATTTTTCTCCACAGGTGCTGCCAGACCTGCTGAGCTTTTCCATCAGTTTCTATTTTTGGTATTTTAGATGCTGGAATCAGTTCTGCAACCAAAATCTGCTGCAAGTCACAGCAGGTCAGGCAGCATCCATGGAGACAAAGCAAACTAATGTTTCGAGTCTAGATGATCGTTCATCAGAGCTGATGTGAAGTGTGGAGTCGGCAGCGTTTATGCAGTAGTGGGTTAGTGGCGTGTGTGGAGTGCTGGAGGTGAAAGGATGTTGATAGTTCAAACTAAGTGATTGGAATGTGAGAATAGCAGAATGTTTGTGTCTAACTGCCAGACTTGAAAGAATAGACAGTCCCACTGGGGTGGAGGGAGGCAAGAGAGGATATGTTGACACAGAAAGTAACACGTGAAGCTCAAAGAAAGGAATGGGGGTATGAAAAAGTTGCCCCTTAGGTCTCTTTTACATCCCCTGTCACCTTAAACCTATGTCCTCTAGTTTTGGACTCTACTCACCTTTTCCGTGCCCCTTATGATGTACTGTAAAGTCACCCATCAGCCTCCGACACTCCAGGGAAAATAGCCCTAGCCTCTTTCCTATAACTACAAACCTCCAACCCTGGCAACCCCTTGTAAATCTTTTTTAAACCCTTTCAAGTTTTGCAGCATCCTTCCAAGAGTAAGGTGAGCAGATCTGAACGCTGTATTCCAAAAGTGGCCTAACCAATGCCCTGTACAGCCACAACATGACCTCAATGCACTGACCAATGAAGTCAAGCATACCTAATGCCTTCATCACTATCAACACAGTGTGCAGCTGGAGGAACACAGCAGGCCAGATAGGAAAGTTGACATTTCAGGTCAGGACCCTTCTTCAGAAATGGAGAGGGGGAAGGGAGCTGGGAAATAAATGGGGAAGGTAGGAAGATAGGTGAGTGCAGGTGGGGAGTGGTCAGGATTCGTCAGTGGGGTGGGGTGTTGGTGGGAGAGAAGATGGACAGGTTGTGTCAGGTCAAGGAGGTGGGGATGAGAGAGATGGTTGGACAGGCCGGGCACGGGGAGATTTTAAAACTGGTGAATTCCACGTTTAGGCCATCGGGCTGTAGGCTCCCGAGGCAGAATATGAGATGTTGCTCCTCCTGTGGTGTCATTGTGGAACTGGAGGAGGCCCAGGTTGGACATGTCACCCAGGGAGTGGGAGTGGGAGGGGGAGGGGGAGTTAAAATGGTTGGCTACTGGAAGATGTTGTCATTTGTCACATACAGAGCGCAGATGCTTGACAAAATGGTCACCTCTCACCAATGTAGAGGAGGCCCTCTGCTACTGCATCGGCACTGCCTCATGCTCCCACGAGTAGCTTGAATAGTTCAGCTTTACTCATATAGTTAGAACTGCAGATGCTGGAGTCAGAAATAAGTGTGGAGCTGGAGTAACACAGGAGGCTAGGCAACATCAGAGGAGCAGGAAAATTGATATTTCAGGTTGGGACCCTTCTTCAGAAGTGGGGAGGGGAAAGGCAGTTCAGAAAAAAAATATAGAGGGAGGGATGGGGTTTGGGAAGGTAGGTGAGATGGTGATAGGTGAGTGCAGGTAGGGAGTGGTGGGGACTGGTCAGTGAGGTAGGAGGGGTGGATAGTTGAGAGAGAAGATGGACAGGTTGTGTCAGCTCAAGGAGGTGGGGATGAGAGATGGTCATGGGATGAGGCTGGGTGTGGGGAGATTTTGAAACTGGTAAAATCCACGTTACTAATACCTTTCACCCCAACCTCAAATTCACCTGGACTGTCTCTGATACCTCCCTCTCCTTCCTGGACCTTTCCATCTCCATATCTGGTAACCACCTTGAAACTGAAATCTATTTCAAGCCCACTGACTCTCACAGCTACCTGCAGTACACCTCCTCTCACCCACCTTCCTGCAAGAATGCGATCCCCTACTCCCAGTTCCTCCGCCCCTGCCACATCTGCTCCCAAGATGGAGCGTTCCACTCCCAGACATCAGATGTCCTCCTATTTCAAAAATCACAACTTCCCTGTTCAGTGATCAAAAATGCCCTCAATCGCATCTCTAACATTTCCCACACTTCTGCCCTCAAACCCCCTTCCCACAACAAAAATAAAGACAGAATCCATGTTGTCCTCACATATCACCCCACCAACCTCTGCATCCAATGTATCGTTCTCTGCCACTTTTGCCATCTACAATCCGACCTGACAACTAAAGAGAGATTTTCCTCCCTACCCCTATCTGCCTTTCGTAGGGACTGCTCACTCCAAGATTCCCTCATCCGCTCCATAGTCCCCACTTACCCGAGCACACATAGTCATAGTGTCATAGAGATCTACAGCACAGAAACAGACTCTTCAGTCCAACTCATCCATGCTGTCTGGATAGCCTAAATTAACTGGCACCTTTCCCTGCAACCTCAGGAAGTGCTACAGCAACCCCTCACCTCCATTCAAGGCTCAACATACACCTTTCATATGAGACAGGGGTTCACCAGTACCTCTGCCAGCTTGGTCTACTGTATCTGCCGCTCCCGATGTGCCGTCCTCTACATCTGTGAGACCAAGCATAGACTCTTGAGACTGTTTCGTAGAGCGTCTGTGCTCTGTAAGCGACAAACGACAACACTGTCTGGTTGCCAACCATTTTAACTCCTCCTACCCCCCTCCCTCCGGGTGATATGTCCATTCTGGGCCGCCTCCAGCGCCACAATGACATGAACCGCAAAACTGCAGGAGCAACACCTTATATTCTGCCTCAGAATCCTACAGCCCGATGGCCTAAACATGGAATTCGCCAGTTTTAAAATCTCCCCACACCCGGTCTCATCCCGTGTCCAACTCTCCCTCTCATCCCTGCCTCCTTGACTTGACACAACCTGTTCATCATCTCTCCCACCAACCATCCCACTGACCAATCCCTACCACTCCCTACCTGCACTCACCCATCACTATCCTACCTACCTTTCCCACCCCACCCCCCCTCTTTATTTCCCAGTTCCTTCCCCCTTCCCATTTCTGAATAAGGGTCCTGACTCAAAAATGTCAACTTTCCTGCTCCTCTAATGCTGCCTGGCCTGCTGTGTTCCTTCAGCTCCACACTGTATTGTCTCTGATTCCAGCATCTGCAGTCCTTGCTCTCTCTGTCTTTACTATCCTGTTACCTGTGACTCAACTTTCAAGGAATTATGAACGTGTACCCCAAGGACTCTTTGTTCAGCGACACTCCCCAGGACCTTACCATTAAGTGTATGAGTCCTGCCCTAATTTGCCTTTCCAAAATGCAGCACTTTACATTTATCTAAATTAAGCTCGATCTGCCACTCCTCAGCCCATCTGATCAAGGTCCCGTTGTATTCTGAGTTAACTTTCTTGGCTGTCTACTACTCCACCAATGTTGGTATCATTTGCAAACTTAGTATCCATACCTTCTTGTTCACATCCAAATCATTTATATAAATGACAAAATAGCAGTGGAACCAGCACTGATCCTTGTGGCACATCGCTGGTCACAAGCCTCCAGTCTGTAAAGCAACACTCCACCATCAACTTCTGTCTCCTACCTTTGAGCCAGTTCTGTATCCAAATGGCTAGTTCTCCCTGTATTGTGATATAACCTTGCTAATCAGTGCACCAGACAGAACCCTGATGAAAGCTTACTGCAGTTCATATAGATCACATTCCCTGCTCTGTGCCTTTGTGAATCCTCTTCGCTGCTTCAAAAAACTAAAGTAAGTTAGTGATACACGATCTCCCACATACAAAGCCATGTTGACTATCCCTAGTCAGTCCTTGTCTTTCCAAATACATGTCAATACTATCCCTCAGGATCCCCTTAAAAACTTGCACGTGACTGATGTCAGGCTCACCAGTCTATAGTTCCCTGGCTTTTCCTCATATCCTTTGTTAAATAGTGGCACCACGTTTGCGAACCTCCAGTCTTCCGGCAGCTCACCTGTAACTATCCATGATACAAGTATCTCAGCAAGTGGCCCAGCAATTACTTCCCTTGCTTCCTACAGAGTTCTAGGCTGCACCTGGTCAGGACCCAGGGATATATCCATCTTTTTGCATTTTAGGACGTCCAGCATCTCCTCCATCGTAACATGAACATTTTTCAAGACGTCACTATTTATTTCCTCGTGTCCTCTGGCTTCCATATCCTTCTCCACAATAAAGAGTGATGCAAAATACTCAGTTAGCATCTCACCCATTTCTTGCGGTTCCACACATAGGTGGCCTCGCTGATCTTTAAAGGAACCTATTCTGTTCCTAGTTACCCTTTTGTTCATAATGTATTCGTAGAATCCTTTTGGATTCTCCTTTCCCCTATTTGTCAAAGCAATTTCATGTTCCCTTTCTGCCCTCCTGATTTTCCTTTTAAGTATACTCCTACTGCCTTTATACTCTTCTAGGAATTCATTCGATCCCTGTTGTCTATATCTGATACATGCTTCCTTCTTTTTCTTGACCAAAACCTCAGTTTCTCTAGTCATGCAGTATTCCCCACAGCTAAAGCCTTGCCCTTCACCTAACAGGATCATAGTGTCTCTGGACACTCCTTATCTCATTTTTGAAGGCTTCCCACTTTCCAGTCGTACCTCTACCTGCAAATATCTGCCCCAAGTCAACTTTTGAAAGTTTTAATACTGTCAAAATTGGCCTTCCTCCGATTTAGAGCTTTAACTTTTCAATCAGGTCTATCCTTTTTCATCATTATTTTGAAACTGATAGAAATATGATCACTGGCCCCAAAGTGCTCCTCCACTGACACCTCAGTCACCAGCCCTGCTCTATTTCCCAAGAGTAGGTCAAGTTTTGCTCCTTCTCTAGAAAGTACATTCATATTCCGAATCAGAATTTTCTTGTACACACTTAACAACTTCCTCTGCATCCAAACCCTTCACACTACGGCAGTCCCAGTCTATGTTTGGAAAGTTAAAATCCCCTGCCATGACCACCCTATTATTCTTACAGAAAACTAAGATCTCTTTACAAATTTGCTTCTCAATTTCCTGCTGACTATTGGAGGGGTCTGTAGTACAGTCCCAATAAGGTGATCATCCCTTTCTTATTTCTCGGTTCCACCCAAATAACTTCCCTGGGTGTACTCCCAGGAATATCCTAAGGACAGCCCTAATGTTATCACTAATCAGAAACACCACAACCCTTCCTCTCTCCCCTTTTTCTATCCTTCCTATAACATCTATACCCTGGAACATTAAGCAGCCAGTCCTGTCCATCCCTGAGCCATGTCTCGAATTGATATGATATCCCAGTCCCATGTTCCCAACTGTGCTGAGTTCATCTGCCTTACTTGTTAGGAGTCTTGCATTGCAATAAAGGGTTGTTCTTTCGGAATCGGGCTTGTCCATTTGAATTTCTGTCCTGTGTCTGGAGTTAGGAACTTCTTTTCCCTCTCATATGAGTTGAATGCATAAGACCTAGAAGATGTTTGACCAATTGGTCCATTGAATGTGTTCTACCGTTTAAGCAGATTGTGGCTGATCATCCCAACTCCATTTTCTACTTTAGCCTCATCACCATTGATTCCTTAACTGATTAAAAATCTTTCTCCCTCACTCTTGAATATACTTGACCCAGCCTCAACTGCCCCCTGTAATAAAGAATTCCACAGATTCCTGACCTCCTCAAGAAAAAAATCCCTTCTATGAATGGGGTTATAGTATCAGCCTCCCAATAGCCAGTGGGAAATAGAGGAACAGATATGTAAGTAGATCATGTGGTAGTGGGTGATTTTAATTTCCTCAGTATCCACTGGGACTCCCTTTGTGCCAATGGTTTAAATAGGGCAGAATTTGTTCAATGTATCCAGGAGATACTCCCGTGAGGGAAGGAGCCGTATCATACCTTGTATGGGGGAATAAGCCTAGCTGGGTGATTGAAGTTTCAGTGTGGAAGCATTTTGGGAACAGTGATCATAAAGTTTTAAGATAGTTAAGGAAAAATGATCAGACTGATCTATGGGTGGAAAGGCTAATTACCACAGTATTAGGCATGAGCTGGAAAAATTGGATTGGCGTAGCTGTTTCAGACAATTCAACATCTCACGTGAGAGACTTTAAAAGAACAATTTACCAGAATTCAGGACCAGCATGTTCCCTTCAGGATGAACAATAACAATGGCAAGATTCTGGAACCTTGGATGATGAGAGATGTTGTCAAGTTTAGTTTTAAAAAAAAAGGGAAGCATAAGTAATGTTAGAAAACAGAAGTGAAACCAGAGGGGTATAAAGGAAGTAGAAAAGAACTTGAAAAAGAAATGAGGAGGGCTATAAGGGGCAATGAAATGCCCTTGGCAAGCTGGGTTAAGTAGAATATCAAGACATTTTATACATATGCTAGGAGTAAGAGGCTAGCTAGGGAAAAGGTTGGTCCACCCCAGGACAAAGGCAGGATTTTATATGTGAAGCCAGAGGAAGTAGGTGAGGTTCTTAATGATTACTTTGCATTGATAGTCACCAATAAGAAAAGCCATGGATGATGGTAAGATTAGAGAAGGATTTGTTGATGCTCTAAGGCATGACCAATATTAAGAAGGTAGTATTGGGTTGTCTTGAAAAACATTAAGGTAGATAAATCCCCGGAACCTGATGGGATCTATCCCACGAGACTGAAGGATGCAAGGGAGGAGATTGGCGAGATTTTTGCATCCTGTTTAGCCCTAGCCGAAGTCCCAGAAGACTGGAGAATACCCAATGTTAATCGTTTGTCCAAGAAGGCCAACGGGGATAATCCAGGAAATTATAGGCAGGTGAGTGTTAAATCAGTGGTTGGAAATTATTGGAGAAGATGATTCGGGGAATGATTTACTTGCATTTGGACAAGAATGGACTTATTAATGATAGTCAATATAGCTTTATGCAGGCAAGGTCTTGTCTCATGAACTTGCTTGAGATTTTGAGGAAGTGACGAAGATGATTGAAGGTAAAGCAGTGGATATTGTTGATATACACTTCAGTAAAGTATTTAACAAGGTCCTGCATGGTAGGCTGATTGAGAAGATTAAATCGCATGAAATCCACGATGAGTTGACAAGTTGGATACAAAATTTGTTTGGCCATAGATGACAATGGCAATTGTGGAAGTGTTTTTCTAATTGGAGGCCTGTGACCAGTGATATTTGCAAGGATTAGGGCGGGGACCTCTGTTGTTTGTAATAGATATCCATGATTTAGATGGAAATGTTGGTGGTCTGACTAGTAAATTTGCAGATGACATGTGGATTGGCAGAGTTGTGAACAGTGAGGAAGGATATCAAAAGATGCAGCAGGATACAGATTAGCTGGAAATGTGGGCAGAGATTGGCCAATGGAGTTCAACCCAGATAAGTGTGTTGCATTTCACAAGGTCAAAGACAAGAGGCATGTGTACTGTAAGTGGCCTTGGGAGCATTGATATACAAAGGGATCTTGGGGTCCAAGTCCGTAGTTCCCTGAAAGTAGTAATACAAGTAGCTAAGGTGGGAAAGAAGACATATGGCATGCTTACCGTCAGCATTTGGGGCACTAAGTATATCTGTTGGCAAGTCATTTGCAGCTATAGAAGACTTTGGTCGGGCTACATTTAGAGTACTGTGTGCACTTCTGGTCACTGCATTATAAGAAGGATGTCAGGCTTTGGAGAATGTGCAGAACAGGTCTATCACGACATAAAATCATGGAAACAGACCCTTTGGCCCAACCAGTCCATGCAGTACATTAATCCCAAACTAAAGCAGTCTCATCTGCCTGCTCCTGGCCCATATCCCTCAACTTTTCCTTTCAGGTACAATCCAAATGTCTTTTAAACGTTGTAATTTTGCCCACATCCACCATTTTCGCAGCAGGTTTGTTCCACACAGGAGCCATCCTCTGTGTAAAGACAAAATTTGTGTGTCATGTGTTATTAAAATCTCTCTCCTCTCACCTTAGAAATGTGCCCCTAGACTTGAAATCTCTACCCTAGGGAAAATACACCTATCTTTAGCCCTCATGATTTTATGAACTTCTGTAAGGGCACCTCTCAAACTCCTACGCTTCAGTGAAAAAAGTCCCAACCTATCCAGCCTTTCTTCGTAATTCAACCCTTTCATACCGGCAACATCCTGGTAAATCTCTTCTGAACCCTCTCCAGCTCAGTAATATCCTTCCTTTAACTGAGTGAGCAGAACCAGAAATAGTAGTCCAGAAGAGGTCTCACCAATGTCCTGTACAAACTCAACATGACTGCCCAACTCCTAGACTCAATGAAAAACAGAAATTGCTGGAAAAAGTCAGCAGGGCTGGCAGCATCTGTGGAGAGAAATCAGAGTTAACGTTTCGGGTCCAGTCACTCCTCTTCAGAACCAGGTCTACTAGAATATTGCCTTGATTGGAGTGGATTAGCTATAATGAGAGGTTGAACAAAGTTGGATTGTTTTTGTTCGATCATAGAGGCTGAGGGGCAACCTGATAGAAGTATACAAAATTATGAGAGTCACAGACAGGGCAGGTAGTCGGTGTCTTTTTCCCAGGTTGGAAATTTTAAATGCTAGAGGGAATAGGTTTAAGGTGAGAGGGGCTAAGTTTAAAAGAGATGTGTGAGGAATGGGTTTTTCTTTTTTGACACACAGGGAGTAGGTGCCTAGAACGTGCTGCTAGGGGAGGTGGTAGGAGCAGATGCAGTCACAAAGTTTAAGAGCCATTGAGTCAGACCCATGAAGAGTGAGAAAATAGAGGTTTCCAGAACATGTGCAGGCAAATAGGATTTGTTTAGAATAGTATCATGATTAGCACAGATGTACACCAAAGGGCCAATTCCCAGAGCTGTACTGTTCTGTGTTCTCATCTTGAACCAACTGGGTAACCACTTAGGGTGACTATGCCCTCTGTTCCTAGACTGTCCCACAAAGGGCAACAATCTTTCTGCATCTACCCTGTCAAGCCATATAAGAATTTAGTAGCTTCAAAAAGGTTGCATTTAATTCTTCTGAACTGAGTACAGGCCCAACCTTTTCAACTTCTGTTTAGAAAACATTCTCTCCACACCCAGGATCAACTGATTTAACTTTCTCTGAACTGCCTCCAATGTTAGTATATCTTTCCTTCGAGAAAACGCTTTCGGTCATCTTCATTTTTCAAGGTTTGGTCTAACCACTACTTTAGTTTTTGCAATATTTTCCTTTAATATTTCCACTCCATTTGAAATAAAGGACAACATACCCCCAAATGAGGACTCCCAACTCCCTCTGCAGACTCTCTGTGCCATCCCCAGCGTGTATCTTCCCACCTATTTTTGTCTTTCACAAATTTGGTATAGTGCATTGGCTTCCCCATTCAAGTCATTAACTTACATTGTGAATAATTGTGGCCATGTGATTTGTGTGACATTCCAATAGTAACAATTTGCCATCCTGAGAACAGCCCCATGATCCCAACTCTGCATTTAATTGGTTAGGCAATTACCTGTCCATGCTAATATGTGGCCCCCTAGAACCATGGGCTCTTAGTTCATGAGCAGCCTTGCATATAGTGTCTTTTCAAAAGTTGAGACAGACTGAGTGCCTTTTCATCATGACAAAGCGGGATGATGGGAGATGTGTGCTGAGAGTTCAGAACATAATCAAGGTCAATGTCTAAGATGTTCGAGACGTTCCTTGTCCTTCAGGATCTGTGTCCCGGTGGGAGGATGATAGGTTTATCCCAGTACATTCTACCTGCCAGAATGAAACACTTCTGAGTCAAATATGGCATGGATTAGATACAGAGTAAACCCATGACCTATCCTTATGATGCAGATTGTGAGGGACTAGGAATCTCCAGGCCAATGACATTTCTCCCTCAGTCCGGTAGAAATTTACCCTGTGTCTATCCGCATTAATTCTGGGCTTCACATGTTTTGCCCTGTCGCTGTTTCCCTTCAGGTCAGGGAGATCTGCTTTCTTTCTCACCTGTTTTGGGAAGTGTAAATCGAGCTGTACTGTGTTTATGATGCCAAGAGATGTATGATGGGAACAATGTGGAGGAAAGTTTACTCTAACTTGCATCCTCCCCGAGAGAAGAATAATGCAGTAGGGGCTTTATTCTTCATCTGTCTCCCCAAAGAGAGTTTGATGGGGCTAATGTGAAAGGAGATTCCCTGTGTATCTAACCTGTGCTGTCTCTGACTGGAGAATTCTTCAAGCAGACACTGGATGTTCGGTCTGCTTCACTCCCTGGCATTGACATCCATCACTGCAATGAGACCATAATTGCAGCCAGAGATTACAGGAACCATCGGTTTCTGTCCAGGAAGTACTGAGAGTGTCCTGAACATTTCTTTACTGCCTGCTCAATATTTTGCCCTGGGTCTGGCTCTTGTAGTGATGGTTTGAATTTGATTTCCTCCAGTTACTGAATTACTGACTGTTGAAGACATTCCATTGCACAGAACCTCTTCGTTGGAAACTCGAATGACATCAGGGGGAATAAAGCAAGGTTTATCTGTTCTTTACCACAATATAAACTTCAACCACAGTGAGAGAGAGAGAGAGAGAGAAGAGATTAGGTTATAATGTTTCATGCTTGTAATTGTGAAACTGTCAGAAATAATAGCAGGTAGGGCAGGTCAGGGCTAATGAGAGAATGACTGAAGTAAAAAGGAAATATTTCATTATGGTTCAGCCTCTGACACTTACCAGCAGAGTGGTTTGGAGTTGCTAAGGGATTGGAGTTTGTAGTGGGGTTATTGCATTCTGTCTTCCCAATATCTAAATTTCTGCTCATCCAGACTAGATGTCAGACAAGTCAACACAATGTGAGATTGGGAGTTGACATTGTTGACGTGAACCTACTACACTGGTCTTTCTGGGTGCTAGAGATTGTTAAGTTCTGACCAAGTTGTAAATATATAAAATCCCTCCCTTCAATGTCCCTGTCCATCTCCTCGCACAGAGACCAGTCTTGTTTTGGATCAAACTGAGAGCTGGTTCCAATCACTGAAGGACATGAGTGAACCAAATGGGTTTTTGTAACAATTGAGTAGGTTTCATGATCACTTTTCCCTGCATTAGTCCCACATATTACCAGATGCATTCAGCTCCATTTCAGAATTGTTAATTGTTTTGCTGTGGGTTTTCTCTCACTCCTGTCTTTTTCAAAACAATATCATAGGAAACAGGAAGATTTGCATCCAGGAACATCACAACAGGATCTGACAAAGTCATATGTTTTATCTTGACCCGAACATCAACGGATTTTGAACATGGAAGGAAAAAACACAATTCCCAATGGGGAGGAACCATGGAAATGTGGGGATTGTGGAAGGGGATTCATTTCCTTGTCTGAGCTGGAATCTCATCAACACAGTCACACAGGGAAAAGGTCATTCATCTGCTCCCAGTGTGGAAAGGGATTCACTGAGTTATCTAACCTCCTGAGCCACCAGCAGGTTCACACCGGCGACAAACCATTTAAATGTCCAGATTGTGGGAAGTGCTATAAATCTTCCAAAGACCTGGTGTCTCACCAACGTGCTCATACTGTAGAGAGACCGTTTAGGTGCTCTCACTGTGGAAATGGGTTCAGGTTACCATCCCAGCTCACTGTACACCAGCGAATTCACACTGGGGAGAGGCCATTCATCTGCTCAGAGTGTGGGAAAGGATTCACCCGGTCGTCTGACCTACTTAAACACCAGCGGGGTCACACTGAGGAGAGACCATTCCGGTGCTCTCACTGTGGGACAGGCTTCAAGCAATCATATGATCTCACCGTGCACCAACGAATTCACACTGGGGAGAGGCCGTACTGTTGTTCTGAGTGTGGGAAGGACTTCACTCGTTTGTCCAATCTGCTCAGTCACCAACAAGTTCACACTGATGAGAAACCTTTTAAGTGTCCAGAATGTGGGAAGGGCTATAAAAATTCATGGAAACTGAAGTCCCATCAACGTGTTCACTCTGATGAGAGGCCATTCAGATGTTCTGACTGTGGGATGATGTTCAAGCGATCATTTCAACTCACTGTTCACCAGCGAATTCACACTGGGGATGGGTTATTCACCTGTTCCAAGTGTGGGAAGGGATTCACTCAGTTATCCAATCTCCAGTCACATCAGCTGGTTCATACTGATGAGAGACCTTTTCAATGCACGGACTGTGGAAAGAGTTTTAAAAGTTCTGCAGGGCTGATCCGTCATCAACGTATTCACTCTGATGAGAAACCGTTCATGTGCTCTCAATGCGGAGCTAGGTTCACGCAATCATATACTCTCACTGTACACCAACGAGTTCACACTGGGGAGAGGCCATTCACCTGCTCAGAGTGTGGGAAAGGGTTCCGTCGGGCATCCAACCTACTGGAACACCAACGAGTTCACACCACAGAGAGACCTTTTAAATGTCCAGACTGTGAGAAGAGCTTTAAATGTGCCCGAGACATTATGTCCCATCAATGTGCTCACGCTGACAAGAGACCCTTTAGATGCTCTCATTGTGAGCCTGAGTTGAAACAATCATCCCAGTTCTCTGTACACCAACGACTTCACGCTGAGCAGCAACTGTTTATCTGCTCCGAGTGTGGGAGGAGTTTCACTCCATCATCCAAATTGCTTACACCAGTGAGTTCACATTGATGAGAAGCCATTCACTGGCCCTTGAGTATGGGAAGGGTTTCGCTCAGCCTGTTGGAACACCAGTGAGGTAGCACCGATGACAGACTGAGAAATGAGTTCCAAGTTCCTGGCGCCTGACCTGTGATCGTGTTCTCACTGAGAGACTGTTCAGCTGCTGTCGCTGTTGAACATGGTTTGGGCAATTATTCCAGTTCACTGTACACCAGCGAATGTGGAGAGGCCGTTCTCCTGCTCCAAGTGTGGGAAGGGATTCACTCGATCATCCAGCTTGTTGATGTACCAGTGCATTCGTAATTAAGTGTAGTGACTGGATTTTGCTGTTGATCACATCCAGTACTCAACAATGTTTGTCAGGCTGATATTCAAAACTCTGGCCCAGTTGTGGGGTATTAATATTCTAATTGAAAAGGAAATAAATCAGTGTAATGCAAAAAAAAATTGAGGAATCTTTTTAATGTCACTTAGACAAATTAGTTCCTTTTGAGCAGCTCTCCCTTTCCCCTGTCTCCTCCATCCTCACCAACAACATATACAAGGAGCACATGAAGCTGCTTTGTCACGAATATTGATACAACCTGATCAGCTGACTCTGCTTCCTTCCTTCCACTAGCCACCGGCTCTAAATGTCCTCCCAGCTGTAAACCTGCACTCCCCTTTCTTCAGGTTCTCTCCTATGACCGCATCTGGTCCTGTCAGTGTTCGCCTTCTCCATGTAACTTTCCTCTTTCTCCTTGACCCTGTTCTCACTGAATTATTGATCACCAAACTTCCTCATGTTTGTTCATGTTGGTAACAATTCTCCTTCTCTGCTGATTGTTTGTCTCATACTTAACCCCGTAGTCATCACTCATTCTCCAAAAAGTATCCTTGAACCCACCAGTATTCCGAACCCCATCCCATCTCCACCCTCCCTTTCCTCTCCAAAGACCTTGTACTTGCTGTCCCCCAAGGACGGATCCTTGGTCACTCCTATTCCTCATCTACATGCTGCTAGGAAGGCGACAGTGTCGAAAAGCACCATGTTAGTTTTCAGATGTACGCAGCATGGTGGCTCATAGTGCTAGGGACCTGGGTTCGATTCCACACTTGGGCAACTGTGTGGAGTTTGTACGTTGTCCCTGTGTCTGTGTGGGTTACGTCCGGGTGCTCTGGTTTCCTCCCACAGTCCAAAGATGTGCGCTTTAGATTGACCATACTAAATTGCTCATCGTGTCCAGGGATGTGTAGGCTAGTTGGATTAGCCATGCGAAATGCAGGGTCACAGGGATAGGCTAGGGGTGTAGCTCTGGTTGGGATTCTCTTCAGATCATCAGCATGGATTTGATGGGCTGAATGGCCACCTCCACACCATAGGGATTCCATAATTTCAATGTTCACCTAGAAAAGATGAGGGAGGAATACACACCACAAGGTATTATAGGGTTGTAGATGATAAGGTAAAGAGACACGAAGGTCTAATCTTCCTTATTCTCCCAGATACAAGTTAAATGAATGTGCTCAGTGCACATTATCCACTTCCAAGCTTGCCAGTCCTGTCTATGTTGTTAATTTTTGAAATTTGCTTTGAATGTGAGGCACGTGGAGCTGCAATAAATCCTGTGTCATTCAGCAGACCTACTGCAAAGATATACTAATCAGGTTTGAGATGGTGAACTAATTGGAAGTGTTAGAAGTGTTCACTGGTGTTCTCCAAGTCTGCTTACAAAGTCTGTACTCAAGAAAACCTGCTGAATTTGGAAACTATCGAGCCACAGTACAGGAAAATTGCAAAGGTTACTCATTTGTTAAAACGTTTCAAGGATATGTCCAACAATTTAAAAACAAGCCTAATTACTTTGACTGCTTGGTGAGTTCCAGAGCCAATAATTGAGACAAAATGAATAGTTGCTTGGCATAGGTCATGAGAAGTAGCATAAATTCCTCCAAGAGGCATCATGTCAGCTAACTTGCCATCGGTGATCAGCTTTTTGTTTTATGTTGATTATGTAACAGACTTCCAGAAGGTATGTGATCTAATGTCATACAGTTGACTCTTGAGGCAAGTTTTAAATGGGCAAATAACTGTAGTAACAATATAGGTACAAAATTAGTGAAGGAAACATGACAGTAGCTCATGGACAATTTTCAGGATAGTAGTATGAATCTAGTGGAGTTCCTAGGAACCAGTGTTGAGACCCTAAACGTTGGGGAACGGGGACAATTTTGAAATGTCTATGATTTGGGATTTGGAAGCAGAGTAAGTTGTGATGAGGATATTAGAACAAAGAACAGTACAGTACAGCCACAGGCCCTTCAACTCACCTAGATTGCACCAACACACAATGCATTTTTGAACTGAAATATTTTGCCTCTACACAGTCTGTCTCCCTCTATTTTCTGCCTATTCATAAATCTGTTAAGATGCCTCCATTACAATTGTATCCGCCTCCAACGCTTCCTTTGGCAGCACATTGCATGCACGTATCATCTTCTGTGTTTAAAAACTTGTCTCTCACATCTCCTTTAAACATACTCCCTGTTACCTTAAACTTAGGTCCCCTAGTAATTGACATTTCTACTCTGAGAGAGGATTCCAATGATCCATTCTACCCATGTCTATTAATTTTGTATAATTCTCCCAGGATGCCACCCCAACCCCCTATCTTCGACATTCAAGTGAAATGTGCGATTCTTAAAGATATGGCTAAGTTGGTGGAGCGTGTGGGTCAGATGTGGATGAAGTTCAACGTGGAGAAATAGCAGGTCGTATATTTTGATTTGACGAATATTCAGAAACAATATAAAATAAAGTGCACAACTCCAAATGGCATCCAGGAACAGAGTAACCTGGGTATGTACCTGCATAAGTACCTGTGTAGGAAGATGGATTAAGATTGTACTTAATACAATATATAATATCATCATAGGCTTTTTATTAGTGGCAGCAGACAAGAGCAAAGAGGTTCTGTTCAATTTCTCGATGGTGATTGTTAGGGTTTTGTTGCTCGGCTCCATTCGGATACATAAGGGATGATGCATTACAAAAGAGAAAGTTCAGGAAGTCGAAAAAGTTAGTGTTCTGGGCAGCTTCTTAAAATATTTCAAGGGGGTCTGGTCTGTCCATAGCACAAAGGAATGGATGAGGGTTTCAGCAGCAGATAAACAAAGATTTTACTAGGTTGAAATATGTGTCTTTGTGAAGATGCCATTAATATAAGCTAAAAAGATGTTAGGGTCTAGGCTACCTCCTTAAAATATTTTGAGGGGGGCTGGTCTACTCCATAATATAAAGGAGTGGATAAGAGTTTCAGCAACGGACGTACTGAGGTTGAAATCAATGTGGTCTTTGTGATGATGGGATATACGTAGTTGGAAGCTCAATTTGAGGTAAAATATTTCTCTCTGGCTGCGAACAGCTTGGTTCAGCTTCAGACAGTTACCAGGGAGAGGGATGGAGTCGGTGGTATGAAAGTGGCGTTCAGCTTCCAGCCTGGATTGACATTCAGCATTCTCTGATTTTGTGTGGTTTACACCTCATTTCAGGCAGGAACAGACTTGACAGCAGAGCTGAGTTGTGAACAAAGTATCAAGCAAACTATAGCAATAAACTCACAGCGATTTATAGTTCAATGTGGGTAATACAGGTTTTATCAATGATAGAGATAACAAGGTGTGGGGCTGGATGAACACAGCAGGCCAAGCAGCATCATAGGAGCAGGAAAGCTTCACGTTTCGGGCCTAGACCCTTCATCAGAAATGGGGAGGGGAAGAGGGTTCTGAAATAAATAGGGAGAGAGGGGGAGGCGGATAGAAGATGGATAGAGGAGAGGATAGGTGGAGAGGAGACAGACAAGTCAAAGAGGCTGGGATGGAGCCAGTAAAGGTGAGTGTAGGTGGGGAGGTAGGGAGGAGATAGGTCAGTCCAGGGAGGACAGACAGGTAAAGGGGGCGGGATGAGGTTAGCAGATAGGAGATGGGGGTGCGGCTTGAGGTGGGAGGAGGGGATAGGTGAGAGGAAGAACGGGTTAAGGAGGCGGGGATGAGCTGGGCTGGTTTTGGGATGTAGTTGGGGGAGGGGAGATTTTGAAGCTTGTGAAATCCAGATTGATACCATTGGGCTGCAGGGTTCCCAGGCTGAATATGAGTTGCTGTTCCTGCAGACTTCGGGTGGCATCACTGTGGCATTGCAGGAGGCCCAGGATGGACATGTCGTCTGAGGAATGGGAGGGGGAGTTGAAATGGTTTGCAACTGGGAGGTGTAGTTGTTTGTTGCGAACTGAGCAGAGGTGTTCTGCAAAGCGGTCCCAAAGCCACCGCTTGATTTCCCCGATGTAGAGGAGGCCACAACGGGTACAGCAGATGCAGTATACCACATTGGCAGATGTGCAGGTGAACATCTGCTTGATGTGGAAAGTCTTCTTGGGGCCTGGGATTGGGTTGAGGGAGGAGGTGTGGGGGCAGGTGTAGCACTTCCTGTGGTTGCAGGGAAAAGTGCCGGGTGTGGTGGGCTGGAGGGGAGTGTGGAGCGGACAAGGGAGTCACGGAGAGAGTGGTCCCTCCGGAAAGCAGACAAGGGTGGGGAGGGAAAAATGTCTTTGGTGGTGGGGTCGGATTGCAGATGGCGGAAGTGTCGGAGGATGACGCGTTGGATCCGGAGGTTGGTGGGGTGGTACGTGAGGATGAGGGGGATTCTTTTCTGGTTGTTATTGTGGGGACGGGGTGTGTGGGATGACTTGCGGGAAATGCGGGAGACATGGTCGAGGGCGTTCTCGACCACTGCAGGGGGAAGTTGCGGTCCTTGAAGAATGAGGACATCTGGGATGTACGGGAGTGGAATGCCTCATCCTGGGAGCAGATGTGGTGGAGGCGAAGGAATTGGGAATAGGGGATGGCATTTTTGCAGGAAGGTGGGTGGGAGGAGGTGCATTCTAGGTAGCTGTGGGAGTCGGTGGGCTTGAAATGGATATCGGTTTCCAGGTGGTTACCCGAGATGGAGACAGAGTGGTCCAGGAAGGGGAGAGAGGTGTTAGAGATGGTCCAGGTGAACTTCAGGTTGGGGTGGAAGGTGTTGATGAAGTGGATGAACTGTTCGAGCTCCTCATGGGAGCACAAGGCGGCGCCGATACAGTCATCAATGTAACGGAGGAAGAGGTGGGGTTTAGGGCCAATGTAGGTACGGAAGAGGGATTGTTCCACGTAACCCACAAAGAGGCAGGCATAGCTTGGGCCCATGCGGGTACCCATGGCCACCCCCTTTGTTGGAAGTGGGAGGAATTGAAAGAGAAGTTGTTGAGGGTGAGGATGAGTTCGGCTAAGCGGATGAGGGTGTCGGTGGAGGGGGATTGGTCAGGTCTGCGGGACAGGAATAAGTGGAGGGCCTTTAGGCCATCTGCATGGGGAATACAGGTGTATAGGGACTGGACGTCCATAGTAAAAATGAGGTGTTGGGGACCTGGGAATTGGAAGTTCTGGAGGAGGTGGAGGGCGTGGGTGGTGTCATGGATGTAGGTAGGGAGTTCCTGGACCAAGGGGGTAAAAATGGAGTTTAGGTAGGTGGAGATGAGTTTGGTGGGGCAGGAGCAGGTGGTGACAATGGGTCGACCAGGGCATTCAGGTTTGTGGATTTTGGGAAGGAAGTAGAAGCGGGCGGTGCGGGGTTGGGGAACGATGAGGTTGGAGGCTGTGGGTGAGAGGTCAGCTGAGGTGATGAGGTTGTGGATGGTTTGGGAGATGATGGTTTGGTGCTCGGGGGTGGGGTCATGATCCGGGGGCGGTAGGAGGAGGTGTCGGAGACTTGGCGCCTGGCCTCAGCGATGTAGAGGTCAGTGTGCCATTCTGCAACTGTGCCTCCCTTGTCTGCGGGTTTTATGGTGAGGTTGGGATTGGAGCGGAGGGCTGCACGTTCTGCCGGGGATAGCTTGGAGTGTTTGAGAGGGGTGGAGAGGTTGAGGCGATTGATGTCTCTGGCAGTTGGAGATGAAAAGGTCGAGGGAGGGTAGGAGGCCTTGGGGTGGTGTCCAGGAGGAGGGCTTGTTTTGGAGGCGGGAGAAGGGGTCAGTCGAGGGAGGGTTAGATTCACAGTTGAAGAAGTCAGCGTGGAGGCGGAGGCGGCAGAAAAACTGCTCAATATCCAAGCGTGAGCGGTATTCTTTGATATGTGGGTGGAGGGGGACAAAGGTGAGCCTTTTACTGAGGACTGGCCGTTCGTCCTCAGTAAGGGGGAGGTCTGGGTGGGATGGTGAAGACTCGGCAGGGCTCAGTGTTGCTGTCTCCTTTGGAACTGCTGGCTGTGGAGGCAGTGGGCAGAGCGTTGTCATTGTCGGCGTCAGCATCATAACTGGACAGTAGAGCACTCGGAGGTCATCTGGTAGAGCTTGCAGTGTCTGTCTTCACAAGCTTTTTCCCCTTTCTTGGGACTTCATCTTCTGATTCTGGTTGCTCACCACTGCAGACCTTTTCTTGAGGATCTTTTATCCTTGTTCTTCTTTGATTATCACCTCTCTGTGCCCAGTCGCAGTTCATGTGAATAACACTGACCTCACGTAACACGTTCTGCATATTCATTATTAATCTGTTTGTTACCTCAGAGCTGCTACATCTGTTGTTATTTATTTCAACAACAAAGCAGCTTCAAGAGCTATCTTTAGTTTTTAGTTGTAGGAACCTTTTCTAAACTCGACTTAAAATCCCAGGACCTCTAACTTGCCATCTTTCTGATTTGTTTTCTCAGTTTTGTTTATCTATTGTACTTATTTACCTATTGTACCTATTGTAGGAGTGTACCAGCAGGCAGGAAGGTGGTTTGAAGTGTGTCGACTTCAACGCCAGGAGCATCCAGAATAAGGTGGGTGAATTTGCAGCATGGGTTGGTACCTGGGACTTTGATGTTGTGGCCACTTCGGAGACATGGATAGAGCAGGGACAGGAAAGGTTGTTGGAGGTTCCGGGTTTTAAATGTTTCAGTAAGATCAGGGAAGGTGGTAAAAGAGGGGGAGGTGTGGCATTGTTAGTGAAGGACAGTATTACGGTGGTAGAAAGGACATTTGATGAGGACTCATCTACTGAGGTAGTATGGGCTGAGGTTAGAAACAGGAAAGGAGAGGTTACCCTGTTGGGAGTTTTCTATAGGCCTCCGATTAGTTCCAGAGATGTAGAGGAAAGGATAGCAAAGATGATTCTGGATAGGAGCGAAAGGAACAGGGTATGGGGGATTTTAACTTTCCAAATATTGACTGGAAATGCTATAGTTCAAGTACTTCAGATAGGTCAGTTTTTGTCTAATGTGTGCAGGAGGGTTTCCTGACACAGTATGTAGATAGGCCAACAAGAGGCGATGCCACATTGGATTTGGTACTGGGTAATGAACCAGGCCAGGTGTTAGATTTGGAGGGAGGTGAGCACTTTGGTGATAGTGACCACAATTCGGTTACGTTTACTTTAGCGATGGAAAGGGATAAGTATATACCGCAGGCGAGAGTTTTGGCTGGGGGAAAGGCAATTATGAGGCGATTAGGCAAGACTTAGGATGCACAGGATGGGGAAGGAAACAGCAGGGGCTGGGCACAATTGGAATGTGGAGCTTGTTCAGGGAATAGCTACTGCGTGTCCTTGATAAGCATGTACTTTCAGGCAGGGAGGAAGCAGTCGAGCGAGGGACCCATGGTTTACTAAAGAAATTGAATCTCTTGTCAAGAGGAAGGAGGAGGCTTATGTAAAGGTGAGGCGTGAAGCCTCAGGGCGCTTGAGAGTTACAAGTTAGCCAGGAAGGACCTAAAGGGAGAGCTAAGAAGAGCCAAGAGGGGACATGAGAAGTCTTTGGCTGGTAGGATCAAGGAAAACCCTAAAGCTTTCTATAGGTATGTCAGGAATAAAAGAATGACGAGAGTAAGATTAGGCCCAGTCAAGGACAGCAGTGGGAAGTTATGCGTGGAGTCCGAAGAGATAGGAGAGGTGCTAAATGAGTATTTTTCATCAGTATTCACACATGAAAAAGACAATGTTGTCAAGGAGAATACTGAGGACCAGGCTATTAGACTAGACGGGATTGAGGTTCATAAGGAGGAGGTGTTAGCAATTCTGGAAAGTGTGAGAATAGATAAGTCCCCTGGGCCGGGTGGGATCTATCCTTGGATTCCCTGGGAAGCTAAGGAGGAGATTGCAGAGCCTTTGGCTTTGATCTTTATGTCGACATTGTCTACAGGAATAGTACCAGAAGACTGGAGGACAGCAAATGTTGTCCCCTTGTTCAAGAAGGGGAGTAGAGACGACCCTGGTAATTATAGACCAGTGAGCCTTACTTCGGTTGTGGGTGAAATGTTGGAAAGGATTATAAGAGATAGGATTTATAATCATCTAGAAAGGAATAATTTGATTAGGGATAGTCAACACAGTTTTGTGAAGGGTAGGTTGTGCCTCACAAACCTTATTGAGTTCTTTGAGAAGGTGACTAAACAGGTGAATGAGGGTAAAGCGGTTGATGTGGTGTATATGGATTTCAGTAAAGCGTTTGATAAGGTTCCCCACGGTAGGCTATTGCAGAAAATTCGGAGGCATGGGATTGAGGGCGATTTAGTGGTTTAGATCAGAAATTGGCTAGCTG
>JAHRHZ010000108.1:5128123-5140026 GCA_024137785.1 Ginglymostoma cirratum
AATAGGAGGCGGGACTGGTGGACCGAGCGGTGACGGCTGGTTTTCTAACCAGTCGGAGTGAATGAGGGGGTAGGACTAGCATAAACCACGCGATCGCTCTCACGCACAAGCGCCGGAATAGCAATGACCTAACCCTGAGTGCGTTTTGGAGGTGCAGGGTACGGTAAGACAGGAGGAAAAGGAGAAAGCGGGAGGGAAATACAGCTGGTATGGACTGATAAATTTTACATACACTTGGTGCACGCTGGAATACACAAATTTTAAACTCCCGGTCCGCTGTTTGCAGCAAAAGGGAAAACGGCTGTGGGCTCGGGCATTGCAAGAGCTGCAGGTGCTGGAGTCAGTCAATATAGTGTGGAGCTGAAAGAACGCAGCAGTTCAGACAACGTTTCGACCCGAAACGTTGACTTTCCTACTTCTCTGATGCTGTCTGACTTGTGTTTTCCAGCCTCACACCTAAAGACTCTGGCTTCCAGCATCTGCAGTCCTTATTGTCTCTCTCTCGCATGCGCAGTCTTCCTGGCAGAGATCGAGAAGGGGAGGGTTTACAGAGAGCAACCTCAAATAAAACAGAAACGCTTGTTTCTTCTGGCTTTCTTTCCTAGACTGACCGAGAGGGTGTGCATTTCCTGGGAGAGACTTTGAAGCTGGCACACCTCCACCCCCACCCCAATCCCCGGCCCCAAGAAGACTTTCCACATCAAGCAGATGTTCACCTGCACATCTGCCAATGTGGTATACTGCATCCGCTGTACCCGTTGTGGCTTCCTCTACATCGGGGAAACCAAGCGGAGGCTTGGGGACCGCTTTGCAGAACACCTGCGCTCAGTTCGCAACAAACAACTGCACCTCCCAGTCGCGAACCATTTCAACTCCTCCTCCCATTCCTCAGAGGACATGTCCATCCTGGGCCTCATGCAATGCCACAATGATGCCACCTGAAGGCTGCAGGAACAGCAAATCGTATTCAGCCTGAGAACCCTGAAGCCCAATGGTATCAATGTGGGTTTCACAAGCTTCAAAATCTACCCCCCCCCCAACCGCATCCCAAAACCAGCCCAGCTCATCTCCGCCTCCTTAACCTGTCCTTCCTCTCACCTATTCCCTCCTCCCACCTCAAGCCCCACCCCCATCTCCTATCTACTAACCTCCTCCTGTGCCCCCTTGACCTGTCCATCCTCCCTGGACTGACCTATCTCCTCCCTACCTCCCCACCTACACTCACCTTTACTGGCTCCATTCCTGCCTCTTTGACTTGTCTGTCTCATCTCCACATATCCTCTCCTCTATCCATCTTCTATCTGCCTCCCCCTCTCTCCCTATTTATTTCAGAACCCTCTTCCCCTCCCCCATTTCTGATGAAGGGTCTAGGCCCGAAACGTCAAGCTTTCCTGTTCCTATGATGCTGCTTGTCCTGCTGTGTTCATCCAGCTCCACACCTTATTATCCCTCTAAACACTTCCTATTCATATACCTGTCTAGATGCCATTTAAATGTTGTAATTGTACTTAACTCCACACTTTCCTGTGGCAGCTCATTCAATACATGCCACTCCCTTGTGTGAAAAAGCTACCTCTCAAGTCCTTTTTTAAATCTTTCCCCTCTCACCTTATGTCCTTGAGTTTTGGACTCCCCTAACCTGGGAAAAAGACCTTGGCTATTCACCCTATTTATGTCCAGTCCAGATGGAAAAAAACCTCGTCCTAGTTAGCCTCTTCCTGTAGTTCAACCCCCGAGTCCTGGAAACCTCTTTGTGAATCTATTCTGCATTCCGTAAAGTTTAACAACATCCTTCCTATAAAAGGGCAACCAAAGTTGTATTCCAAAAGAAGCCTCACCAATGTCCTGTACAGCCAGAAGATGACATCCCAACTCCTTTACACAATGTTATGACCAATGAAGCAGAGCAGAACAAACACAGCCTTCACTGCCCTCTAAACAAGTTTTCCACTGTCCAGCCTCTGACCATGTGCAAGATTCATTGTCCCACAATATCTTTCACAGTCAGTGTGAGAGTCCATTTCATTTTCATTTCTGACCATCAACTTATGCACCATTTTTTTATTCCCTGTAATTCATTTTGTACTGTCTGAAATATTAACTTTGTTTCTGTCTCCATAGATACTAGCAATCATTGTTGAAGTCATGTTGCCTGTGGAGAAGGTGATTTTTGACCACCTTTCACTGCTGCAGTTCATGTGGTGAAGGGACTCCCACAATGCAGTTAGGTAAGGAAATACATATTATTCATGTAGTTTTGGTGAAGAGTAGACAATATATATCCAAGTCAACAGTAATTTGTATTTTCATCATGTTTTTAACTTCACAGAAATATTATCGAGGAACTTCTGACATGAAGCCACAGGTGGAGGTATTAGGTCAGGTGACCAAAATCAGCAGGTTTTCAGGAATATTTCAAAGGAGGAAAGCAGACCTAAGAGGTTTATGTTGGGAATTCCAGACTATGTTGTCTTGACAACTGTAGAAACAGCCACCAATGGTGAAACAATAAATAAGTGCATTGCTGGAATCTGAAACTAAATGAGTTGTCAAGGTCTCAAAGGTTGTGTGGTGCAGGGAGAGAGGGATGATCACAGCCAGGGTAAAAACGTTAATGTTATTGCCTATAAATAGGAGCCTTTGTATGTCAGGGAGCACAGGGATGATGGGTGAACTAGCCATGGTACAAGTGAGCACAGGGGCAGCAGACGTTTGGAGGTTGAATGTGGGAGGTCGTCCAGGAGTGTGTTTTGATACTTAAGTCTGGAATTGACACAGGAATGGATGAGAATTTCACTAGATGAGCTGAGACGAGGGTGGAGTTGAATTTCCACTGAAGTGGAAATAGATGGCCTTGGTGTGAGACTGGTCTGTCACTCTCACCTCACCTCTGGAATCAGCTGATTTGTCAGTTTGTGAATGAAGGCTGAAACAAGGTCAGTGGCTGAGTGGACCTGATGGAACCTAAACTGACAAAGCGTGAGACAGTGCGTGCATGTGAGCATGTCCATATGCCTGTGTGGGAGTATATAATGTGGTGAGGTCATCTGTACTGCGACATGAAACGTGAGAGAGAGTGAGTGCCTGAATGTCCTTGACTCCTGAAGTGTTCCCCCAGTGGGAGGGAACACTCCTGTCCAGTGATCATTGTGCAGTGTCCATTCATCTGTTGTCATAACGTCTGCATAGTCTCGCCAATGTAATATTCAGACAGGGGTGTTCCTTCCCAGTGAGGTAAAGGACATTCAGCCTCAGATCCTCAGGTAAGCATCCTCCAATGTGGACTTCAAGATCCACAACAAGGCAAAATTGCTGAGCAGAGGCTGGTAGCCAAGTTCCATACCCTTAAGGACGGCCTCAATTGTGGTTTTGGATTCATATTGCACTACAGGTGACCCTACCACATTATATACTCCCACACACACATACAATCTTGCGCACACCCACAGACACACTTTCATTTTTTCTGTCTGTGTTCTGCTCAAAAAAAGAACTGACCCCAGTTTAAAACATAGACAGATTGTAAGCAAGATGTCACACCTAAAATGCATTGTCTGACCTGAGATGTTACCGCTTGTATACATTGATACAACCTTTAATTATCTCGGGACAATGACTTGAAAGGAATATGGATTTTGTGTTTTAATCAGGAGTCTCTGTTCTAACTGATTAAAGATTCATCATGATGCGGCTAGTTTCAGGGTTGTTGCCTTTCTGCTTATAACTTCTATGACTTATATCCTCTCTCACACTACACCTGAGGAAGGGGCTGAGCTCTGAAAGCTCGTGTTCTCAAGTAAACCTGTTGGACTGTAACCAGGTGTCATGTGATTTTTGACCTTATGCTGTTTGGCAGGTAGGTAAGTTATGTTTGGTAGCCTCATCAGGTTAACACCTCATTTTTAGCTGCGCCTAATGCTGTTCCTAGCGTGTTCTCCTGCACTGTCCTTTGAACCAAAGTTGATCCCCTGGTTTGATGTAATTGTTGGGTCGAGGATATACCAGGCCATGAGGTTACAGATTGTACTGGAGCACAATTCTGCTGTTGATTGTCCACAGCACCTCATGGATTTCCAATGTTTAATTGCCTGATCTATTCAAATTCTGACCCATGTAGAATAGTGATAATGCCACACAACACAATGGAGTGTACTCTCAGTGTGAAGGCAAGACTTTGTCTCTGTGAGGAATGTGAGATGGTCACTCTTACCGATAATGTTATGGACGGATGATTCTGCCATCAGCAGATTGGTAAGAATGAGGTCGAGTATGTTTTTCCCTCTCGTTGGTTCTCTCTCAGCACGTGCTGCGGACCCAGTCTAGCAGCTATGTCCTTTGGGAGCTGACCGGTTCGATCAGCGGTACTGCTGCCAAGCCACACTTGGTGGTGGACATTGAAATCCCCCACCTAGAATACATTTTGCATCATTGACACCCTCAGTGCTTCCTTCAAGTGTTGTTCAGTATGGAGGAGTATTGATTCATCAGCTGAGGGAGAACAGTACATGATGATCAACAGGAGGTTTCACAGCCCACGTTTAACTTAAATTGTGACCCTTCATATGATCCGGAGTCAATGTTGAAGACTCCCAGGGCAATTCCCACCCAACTATATATCACGGTGCTACCATCTCTCCAGGGTCTGTCCTGTTGGTGGGCAGGACGTATTAAGGGATAGTGATGGTGGTGTCTGGGACATTCTCTGTAAGGTATGATCCTGAATGTGACTGTATTAGGCTGTTGCTTGACTAGTCTGTGAGGCAGCTCTCCCAATTTTGGCACTAGCCCCCACATGTTAGCAAGGAGGACATTGTAGGTTTAACAGGGCTTTTTCTGTGGTTTCCTTTTCCGGTACCTCAGTAAATGCCAAAGGTCTGTCCAGTTCTTTCCTTTGCTGAGACTCTGTAGCGATTGATATAACTGAGTGGCTAGCAGGGCCATTTCAGAGGGCAGTCAAAAGTCAACCATTTTGCTGTGGCTCTGAAGTCACCTGTAAGCCAGACCAGGTAAGCTTGGCAGATTTCCTTCCTTGAGGGACATTAGGATTTTTTTCTGACAATTGGCAGTATTTCCATGGCAATCAGTAGATTCTAACTTCGAGCTTTTTTTGTTAAATTCAAATTCAATAATTCAATAATAAACTCAACAATCTTCCGAGGTGGGATTCAAACCCAGACTTCGGCTGTTTGTTTTTAAAAATCTGGATTAAAGTCAAATAAATCATTTAATATTCATTTTTAAATACCACTAGCTCCATTTTCATTTCCTTCTAAAATGGTGTCAATCATCCTGTCTCCTGCAATCTCTCCTCGAACAAGTGGCATATGGAGTTTCTTTGTCATTAAGATTGAGACAAGCTGATCATTTGCCTATCCTGCTTACCTCCCATCCATGAGCCGACCAGGCCAAACTGCCTTGCATGTATCTCTTCATTTAGTCCTGAAGTTGCATTTTTCTCCTGTCTGTTGTTAAGCCTTCTCAGAGCTCAACTTGACCATTACCTTATTCTCATTCTCATTAAACTACAAACATTATAACTCTCTGTTTCTCTCTCTCTCCCCCTCCCCCATGCTCTTCGTTCTCTTTCTCATCTCTTGCCCCACACCAATTCACAGATAGTGTTTCTTGTTTTGCCTGTTTCTCTTTATCTGGTTATGTCCTTCTCACCTGTTCTTTTAAATAAAAACTTTGTCCTCACCACCCTTGGAAAATCCCACTTCATGTCCATTGCCCCTTTTCTCTCTGAAGTCCTTGTATTTGGTGTATCTCAAGGATCTATCCTTGGTCCCTCCTTATTATTACCCAGATACTGCCAGGAGGTGACATCGTGCAAAAGCACTGTGTTAGTTCTCACTTATTCACTGACAGTGTCCAGCTCTACCTTACCACCACCCCTCTCCATTTATCCACTGTAACTCAATTATGAAACTGCTTCCATTACTGGATGAGCAGAAATTTCCTCCAAGAAAACTCTTGGTTAAGTTCATTGCCTTCTGTTGCTATTACCCAATTATTCTAACAATGTCTCTTTGTAGACTGTTTGTATCCCTCTCAGAACTTGACTGTTATGCCTTTTCTATGAGATCTCCCTTGCTCTTTGAAACAGTTTGTTGGGAGCACTGGGCAGTAGGATGCACGGACAACTGCTATTTTTGTAGGGGAAACTGTTTAGAATGACTGAGAGGAGCTTGCTGCCCATTGTTGAGAATGCAGACAACTTGTCCATCCAGCTGCATTCGTCTTTCACATCCAACATTTTACTGAGGAGACAGAGCGGCATCACAAAAGGAAAGAAAAGGAAGCAAATTCAGCTCTGCACCTCTCACTAACTCTTGGACCATTCTGTCCAATGTGTCAAAGATCTGCTGCTCTGTCCATCCACATGAACGTCCAAGGTGGAAACTCATAGAAACACACTTTAGATTCCCCCAGGTCGACTGCTGACCTCCACAAGGGGTAATGTGCAGCAGGAAGAATGCATGGTCATCCTAGGCCAGGAGGAAGAGATGTGAATTTCTAACCTTGACTGACAGTGGTGGAATTTACGAACTTGTATTACAGGATATTTCACGTGAACTTATTAGGTGGGAATCTCAAAACAATTGTAACACTAAATTCTGACACAATTACTCAATTCACCAGGACCTGGGTATTCGCATTGTGTTTCAGCTCATTCCCACTTGCTGCATAAAATTTCTCCCTTAAATCAGCTCATTCTCTGATTGATCTTCCCCAAAATCTTTAGTCTGTATCCTGTAATTTGTTATGATCAGCTGATGAACATAAGTTTATTATCCTAATGGATATCTTTTGTAAACACCTGTATCAAAGCTCCACTTAATTTCCTTTGCTACGAGGAGAACAATCTAGTTTCTACAAACCCTGTGATTCTCCAGTGTCTGTTTGCTAGCCATTAGGCACATATCGGGATTGTGTTGGAACATTCTCCACTTGCCTGCATCAGTGCAGCCCTAAACAATATTACAGAAAGTGAACATTCTCCACACTGCCCTATCCACCACTTTCAACATTTCTGCTCTCCACCGCCAGGGCACAGTGGCATGACTGTAAAATGTAAAGTCAGCATTGTTCTACCAGACCATCGGGCTGCTTTCTCTCATTAGAGAGAGATTACTGGTGGTGGTTTAACCTGAAGATTACCACACCCCAGGCGAGAGGAGAGGTTGAGGAGGAGAGTCTGTCTTTTGTAGATGGATGTTCTCGATGTGCATCAGCAAAACCCATGTCATATGAATGAATAATGTTAAAAAAATGCTATCATGCGACTAAAATCCCTCATTTCTTGAATCATCCTGGTAAATCTCCACTGCACCCTCTCAGGGATCTCCCTTCATTCACAATGTGTGGTGATCTCTGGTTTGCAGACATCCAGATGCTGTTTGTTCCTGTGTGTGATGTCATCATGCAGTAACAACTGCATTGAACCTCACAGTCTGTAAGGGTGGTAGACACACAAAAGCTGATAACATTTAAGACATATTTAGGTGCACACATGCAATGCAAAGGTAGACAAGGCTATGGGCCAATTGCTTAAAAAAGTGGGATTAGAATACTTAAGTGGTTGTTTTTTTAATTGGCACGGAAATGATGGGCCACAGAGCCTTTTCCTGGACCATAGACTTCTGAGATACTTGAGATCAGAATATCACAAGCAACATTTGAAACCAGGTTAGAGAAGGAAATATCAGAATGGACAACATGATATATCCTTGTTTTTGGGAGGAAAATGAGGAGGAGGGGGAGAGTGGTTTAGGAGGAAATTCTGGAATTTAGCCTAGGAATCTGAAAATGCCGCCATTAAGTAGAGAGATGAAATAAGGTATCCTCATAAGTGTGTTGTTAGAGGCAAGTACACATTTCAGAGATTTGTGGCTGGAGGAGAATATAGAGATAGGGGTATTTGTAGGGGCTGGAGGTATTTATGGAGATAGGGAGGATTGTGATGCTGGAGGGGATTACAGAGATAAGATGGATTGCAAGGCTGCAGGAGATTATCATCCAAACAGTACTGTGGTGTACCTACAGCACGTGGACTGCAGCGGTTCAAGAATGTAGTTAACCAATGCTTTATCCAAGTCAAATAAAAATGGATAGTAAATACTGGTCATGGCAGCAAATGCAACACCCACAAATAAATTAAAATTATGGTGGGCTTCTGTTTTGTGGAGAGCTAGCAGAAGCTCAGATAATTCTCTTTGGAGCTGAGAAGGTTAAGCAATGATTTATTCGAGTTGTAGATTTGTTTCCAAGATGTTTAGTTTGCAGCGAGGGAGAAAAGTATTAACATTGTAACAATGTTTGGTAACCACAGAATACAACTTTCAGATATTTGGCAAATAATGCAGGGTGAAAATGAGGAGAATATTTGACTCAGCAAGTGCTGAGGATCTGGTACAGTCTGAATGGCAGCTGGATGTAGATTCAACAGTTATTCTCAAAAGAGATTAGAAATTTAACTTCCTAATGAATGATTAGGAGGGCTGTGGGCAAATGGCAGAGAAATTGGGACAGATTTGAAGCATACCTGCTTTAAATTAATGCCTTTGACAACATTCTGCATGATAGACTAATTAGAAAAGTTAGATCATAGGGAGACCTTGCCTAGTAGATATAGACTCAGCTTTATGTTAGGAGACAGGTGGTGGTGGAGGGTTATTTTTCACATTGAAGGTGTGTGATCAGTGTTCAACAGGGATCAGTACAAGGTCCACTTTTGTTTCACATTTAAAGGAATACTTTGGATGAAAATATAGGAGACATGGTTAATGAGTTTGTGGATGATAATAGAATTGTTGGTATCGTGGCCAGTGAATAAATTTTTAACAGCGGCCCATGGCTGAGTTGAGCAGATGGCCGGTTGGGCTTATTTTAAGCTAACACAAAGTGGCCGAAATGGTTTGACAGACATGTACAGCAGATGTTCAAAGCCAGACTTGTAGTCTCCACATAGGTATACTGGATAAGATGAGATTCTCCGTAGGGAGAAACCTTAGGGAAGTTAATCAGGTTGCTGTAAACAGGCAGTTCTAAACATATAATGTTCTAGTAAGGGGCATTTTTATAAAGCCTAGTTTGGCCACAGTCCCAAGTTTGTTATATAGTCGAAAGTAGAAATAAAAGTCTGATCCTTCAATACTTTGAACTGTTTAGGTAATTGCAGAATTAGAGAGGCAAACAACAAATTAGTGTGTAAAGGTTAGTTGCATTCTTGAGCAAATGTTTATAGACAATAAAGAGGCCCAATGCATTTTGAGGGAAGATAAGGTAATAAATAGTGTAAACACAGCATCCAAAAAACCATTGGGACTGGAGAAAAGTTGTAAAAAAAGGTCACAACTGGGGAAAGATAAACTATTTCAACTTAGGTGTTGATAATTGGAACAGGTTCTTACATCCACAGATTAAGGGAAGATTGACAAAAACAGATTACAAAACATAAAGGGACGATGTGGTTATTTGTGAAATCTAAAGTTTTGTTTAATGGCTTAGTAAAGTTGTAAGGTGGTTGAATTTCATCCCCATCAGTGAAATTTGAATAGATGATTTAATTAAGAAAAGATAATTAATAATGGTACATGTTTAGAATGGAAACAGTAAAGATTTATTTAAAAATGAAATTTTAGTTTAAAATCTTCTTATGGCACATAAATAGCAGGGGTTGTAAACTGCATTTACAAGTCAGAAGGACTGCTGTTTGATGTCTTAGGCTCAAGTGAGAGAGGGGTTCCTCTCAAATTGTCAACTGTGTCACAGTAACTTTACGTGAAAATTCATTTTAAAGACTTTATAATGATTGTTAGAAATTAATATCCTTCCTAATCTGCCATACTGAAGTTAGTACAGAAGTTGGAAGAGTTCTTCGTGAAAAGCATTTAGGTTATTGGTAAATAATGTGATGCAGCTGGCAAATGTCTAGGAAGGAATAAAATGGTCAGGAGCATTGTAAGATCCCAAAGACAGCTGCTGGATGTATCTGATAGACATCATGAGATTATGGGAGGACCTAGGGCTGTCCACAGAGTTGTCATTGTTGACCATGTGTTACTGGATTGGATGTATAGATAAGGGGAATGTGGCTAAAAATAACATCTACATTGCATGTAGAGATAGTAGGAACTGCTGATGCTGGAAAATCTGAAATGAACCCCATTTCTGAAGAAGGGTCCAGACCCGAAATGTCAGCTTTCCTGCTCCTCTAATGCTGCTCGGCCTGCTGTGTTCATCCAGCTCTACACCTTGTTATCTAATGTTGCATGTAATTATTGTTAAGGGGAAAGATATAAAAATGTTGTGTTTTGCTGGGGAACTCACAGCTTCATTGACCTTCCAATCTGAGCTGTTGCTAAGAGGGCAAATGTACCCCACATGAAAGCCAAATTCAGGGTGATTTCTGGCCTCTCCTACATCTATGGTAATAGAGCTCTGAATAAAGATCACTTGTGCTGAGGGAGACAAGACTTACGACACCTCTTTCATATTTCTCCCTACAACAAGGTAAATGTAAGATTACAAAGAGATATTGGTTTATTGGGGTGTGGAGTGGGAGAGGGAGTTTAATTTTGATAAACACGAGTTATTGCATTTTGGTAAACCATACAAGGTTAGGACACATAATTAATAGTAGGGCCCTGGGTAGTGGTGTATAACAGAGAGACTTAGGAATTCAGGTACATTGTTCTTTGAAATTTGCATCAGTGATCAATAGGATGGTTATGAAGGGGTTTAGTATGCTTGCCTTCATTGCTCAGTCCTTCGAATATAGAAGTTGGATAGTCATGTTGAGGTTGTACAAGACGTTGGTGAGGCCTCTTCTGGAGTACTGTGTGCAGTTCTAGTTCTAAAGGAAGGATATCTGTAAAGTGGAGAAAGTTTAGAAAAGAATTACCAGGATTTTGGAGTAAATTACTACAGACGCTGGAATCTGTATTGAAAACAACAAATGCTGGTGATCACGGTGGGTCAGGTAACGCCCATGGAGAGAGAGACCAAGCGAACATTTTGCATCGAGATGACTTCATTATCATACTGAGACTGGAGGGTTTGAGTTAAAAAGTAGACTGAAAAGGTTGGGACATTTTTCACTGGCACTGAGGAGGTTGAGGGGTGACCTTATCAATGTTTATAAAACAAGGTGAATAGTAAGGGTCTTTTCCCTAGGGTGTGGGACTTCAAAACTGGGGATCTATATTTTTATGGTGAGAGGAAAGATTTTAGAAAGAATATAAGGGGCAGCTTTTCTTACACACTGGTTCATGTGTGGATGCACGTACAGTTGTAATGTTTAAAGGATATGCAGAGAAAGTTACGTGAATAGGAAAAGTTTGGAGGGAAACGGGTCAATGGCAGGCAGGTGGGACTAGATTAATTTGGGACCATGGTCTGAAGGGTGTGCTTTATGTTGTATGACTGAGAGAGTTCAGCCCCTGTGCTCTATGATACATTGTACGTTCACTGTGAATGCTCATTCCAGGGCAGCGGGGAGGGAACCTCCTGCCACTCATCACCTCACATGGGGGCCAGCTGATTGACGGCAGCTCACGAACCAATAGGAGGTTGGTGGGTGTGGCCGGCGGGCCGCGTGCGTTCGGCCTGGTCTTCCAACCAATGGGAGTGAAGGAAGGGCGGGGCGAGTGTAGTGACACGTGACCAGTGCATCTGTGTCTGAGTGAGTGCTGGAGACGGGAAAAGGAGCGAAACAGAGCGGAGAGCTGGAGAGAAAAGGGGTGAGTTTGGACTGGGAGGTTTCATAAGCACCGAGTGTAGGCCAACTAGATCCGAATAAGAAAGTCCCGGTTAACGAGGTGTGGAGCTGGATGAACACAGCAGGCCAAGCAGCATCATAGGAGCAGGAAAGCTTGGCCTGCTGTGTTCATCCAGCTCCA
>JAHRHZ010000108.1:5140426-5251538 GCA_024137785.1 Ginglymostoma cirratum
GGAGCAGGAAAGCTTGGCCTGCTGTGTTCATCCAGCTCCACACCTTATTATCTCGGATTCTCCAGCATCTGCAGTACCTACTTATCTCTATTACCCCTAGAAAGTCCCGGTCCCGTGTTTGCAGCACACGGGAAAGTAGCTGCGGGCGCTGATAGGCCTAGGGTTGTAACCGCCATGTTTATTGGGGAAGAATACCCGAAAGAACTGCGGATGCTGTAAATCGGGAACAAAAACAGAAGTTGCTGGAAAAGCTCAGCAGGTCTGGCAGCATCTGTGAAGAAAAAGAAAAGAGAGTTAACATTTCGGGTCCGGTGACCCTTCCTCAGGGTTGATTTTTTTTTTTCTTCACAGATACTGCCAGACCTGGAATTTTTTTTTTGATCTTTATTGGGGACCGGGGCAGCAGCGCACATGTGCAGGTCTCCTATCTTGGTGGAATAGACTGGGGTTTAAGGATTCTCACACAGCAAATTTAATACAAGATATCTTTCCTAGGTTTCCATCCTGGACTGACATTGTTTTCTTTCGTGAACTTGTTTTACAGGATACTAATTGGGAATAATTTGCAGACTGGGATCTCAAAACAAGTTCTGACAGAATCAGCAGCACCATTTGGAATCTAAATATCATTGGCATTTACTGTTGAAGAAAAAGGTTTGTCCATTTTGTTTGTGGGAAAATATCTCCAATATAGTTGTAACTCGAAAATCAGATGTTCAGACTTGTGGTTAGACCACACCTGTGCCTGGGCCTTGCAGCTGTGGAAGGAAATATTGGTCTGAAAGGGAACACATCTCACCAAATAACACCTCATGTCTTTGAAAGAAGTCATATTTAGTCCCAAGCCCTCATTTCATGTTCATAGCCTATAAATTTCTCATTCTCAGATAGCTGCAAACTCCATTTTAAAATTCCTTATGGACTCGAGATCCAGCACCCCTTCAGCTGCAAGGTTCCTGATACTGACAAGTCTGTAGATCCAGAAACTGCTGAATTCTGTGTTGAGTCTGGAGGGTTAAAAAGGCTGAACTGACAAATGTAATACTCTTCCCTGAGCTCCCATTGAGTTTCACTGCAGTAGTGTAGGAGGCTGAGGTCAGAGTAGGTGTGTGCTGACAAGGCTGCACTGTGAGTGCTAAACAAAAGTGGTTTGGACTTGGGTGAAAACAGTGAGCTCAGTGAAACAGGGAGAAGGTGAAGCTGAAAGACTGAGTGCAGTCTCAGTCTGGGCAATTCAGAAAGTGACATGGTCCAAACAGAAATGGCCAATTCATAAGTGATACCTACAGAGTATTTTTTTAGATGTTTTGAAATATTATATATCAGTTTAAGTAAAGGTAGGGGCTTCTGACTATAATAGAGGTTTTTGAAATGAGGAGAGGTCCCTGATTGAATTACATTCTCTTTAAGTAGTAACTAGCTTAATTTGGAGGGACGTCATGATAGGAGACCTTAGACCTGTGGTGGGCGTGGTGGAGCAAGGGTTATTCTGCTGCACAGAAGGGGAAGAGCATGAGTGGCAGGGCTATACTGATAGGGTGTTCAAAAGTAAGGGGTACAGACAAGCACTTCTGTGGCTGTAGACATGAATCTAGGTATATTGCCTCCCTGATGCCAGGATCAGGAATATCAGGAGCGGCTACAGGATATTCTGGAGCTGAAGGGTGGAAGCCAGTGGTTGTGGTACACAAGTGTCAATGACATAGGTGAACAAAGGAATGAAGGCCTGAAAGATGAAGAGAGGAGATGCGCTAAAATGCAGGACCTGAAATGTTGCAATGTCAGGCCCAGTCACAATGTAATGTGCAAGTGAGAGCAGGAATAAGAGAATGGATCAGATGAATTCGTATTTGGAGAAATGGTGTAGTAGAGAGGGGTTCAGATTCTTGAAACATTGGGCTTGTTTCTGGGGAAGGTGTGACCTTTATATGTCTGATAGGTAATGCACATGGGCAGAGCTGGGAGAATTTCCTTACAGAGGCTTTTGCTAACAGTATTAGTAAGGTTTTAATTTAGTATGGCAGGGGAATGGGAACCAAAGTGTAGGCTTGGATGGGTTAGATTCAGATCAGGAAATCAAAGGCAGTGATGTAGTCAATAATCAGAAAGACAAAAAAAACAAGGATTAAATGAGGATCAAGTGTTTCTTTACACATCAATCCTGACATCCCAGGAATCAATCTGGTGAACCTGCACTCTCTCAATAGCTAGAGCACACTTCATTGGGAAAAGAAAACAAAAATGCTCACAATACTCCAGCTGTGGTCTCACCAAGGCCCTTGCAGAAAGCTATCCCTGCTCCTGTACTCTATTCTTCTCAATTTGAAGGTCAACTATTATTTGCATTCTTCACTGCATGTCGTGCCTACCTGTTTCCTGAAAGTGAGTCATAGAGAAACATAAATCAAAATGGGATCAGAGTTTCTGAGGTAAAATTGATGAATGCAGTGTTTCCCATCCTATGCATGCTGGTCAGTAAGCATGTATTTATGTTAGTCCCTTTTCCTGGCAACAGCATATAACCTGTAATATGATCATCTAAATACTTAAAGTCATACATCATGGAAACAGACCTTCGGTCCAAACTAAACTAGTCTCACCTGCCTGCTGTTGTCCCATATCCCTCCAAACCTTTCCTATTCATGTACTTATCTAAATGGCTTTTAAATGTTGTAACTACGTAGACATCCACCACTTCATCAGAAAGTTCATTCCGCATGCAAACCACTGTCTGGCTAAAAACATTTGCCCCTTATGCCTCTTAAATCCTCTCTTCTCTCTCCTCTCGCCTTAAAAATCTGGCCCCTAGTCTTGAAACCCCCATCCTAGGGAAAAGAGACCTACCATTCACTGTATCTATAGCCCTCATGATCTTATAAACCTCTATAAAGTCACCTGTAAAACTCCTATACTCCAGTGAAAGAGGTTCCAACCTTTCTTTATACCTGAAACCTTCCATATTCAGCAACATCCTGGTAAATCTCTACTGAATCCTCTCCTAATACCCTTCATATGACTGGGCACAGTACTCCAGGATAGGCATCACCAATGTCCTCTACGACCCCACTATGACTTCCCAGCTCTTAGACTTAAAGGGCTGAGCAACGAAGGCAAGCGCTCTAAATGGCTTTTTGACCACCCTATCTATATGTGCTGCAAGCTTCAAAGAATTATATAACTGAACTATCGGTCCGTCTCTTCTATGACATCAACCAAGACCCTACCGTTAACTGTATAAATCCTGCCCATGTTTGTTGTACCAAAATGCAATACCTCACGTTTATCCAAATTGAACTCCATTTACCATTTTTTGGCCCATTGACCCATTTGATCAAGATCTCTTTTGTGGTCTTAGAAAATGTCTTCACTGTCCACCATGCCATCAATTTTGGTGTTGTCTGCAAACTTATTAACCATGCCTTCTATATGCTCATCTAATGATTTATTCATCTGTCACCATTTCAGATGCTGACAGACCTGTACATCTCCAGCATTTTCTGTTTTAATTTCAGATTCCAGAATTTTGCTTCTGCACTTGTTTTTAGTCCTTTGGAGAGATCGAAGGATACGGGAAGAAAATAGCAACAGGTTGAGTTGTGGACCTATAAAATACCTTTCTTTAATGCATGCCTCTTCCGCCTCTGTCTTTCTGGAGTTTTGTGCAAATAGGAGTTGCCTTGGCTGAGAGTCATTTATAGAACCATTCAGTTTTAATGATAACCCAGCAGTTTCCCAAGTGTCTCCACAAATGACCAGATTAAGGTTATCTCAGTTTCACAACCTGTGTGTCCTGTTTTTCTCTTTGTGTTTGAAAGGTTTATTTGCAATTAGAGAATTCACTCTCTGACAGTCACTCTGTTTATCACAAGCTGATGATCACATGATTTTGAACATTGAAGGAAAAAGCATCATTTACACTGGGGAGGAATACATGGTCTGTGTGTGGAAAAAAGTTGTGAAGATTCATCTGAAATGTCCAAACACCAGCATAGTCAAACCGGGGAAAGACTGTGGAAATGTGGGGATTGTGGGAAGGGATTTTATTACCCATCCCAGCTGGAAATTCATCAGCGAGTTCACACTGGGGAGAAACCATTCACTTGCTCTGCTTGTGGGATGCGATTTGCTCAGTCATCTAACCTGCACAAACACCAGCAAGTTCACACTGGAGAGAAACCATTCACCTGCTCTGAGTGTGGGAATGCATTCACTCGGGTTTCCAGTCTCCTCGTACACCAGAAAGTTCACACTGGAGAAAGACCATTCACCTGTTCTGAGTGTGGGAAGGGATTCACTCAGTCATCTGACCTGCTCAAACACCAGCAAGTTCGTACTAGAGAGAGACTATTCACCTGCTCTTATTGTGGGAAGGGATTCACTTGGTCATCTGACTTACTCAAACACCAGCAAATTCACACAGGAGAGAGACCATTCACCTGTTCTGAATGTGGGAAGGGATTCACTCGGTCGTCCAACCTGCGGATACACCAGCTTGCTCACACAGGAGAGAGACCAATCACATGTTCTGAGTGCGGGAAAGGATTTAATCGGTCATCCAGCCTGCTGAGACACCAGCAAGTTCACACAGGGGAGAGACCATTCACCTGTTCTGCGTGTGGAAAGGGATTTAATCGATCGTCCAGTCTGCTGAGACACCAGCAAGCTCACACAGGGGAGTGACCATTCACCTGTTCCAAGTGTGGGAAAGCATTCACTCAGAGAACTCATCTGCTGATACATCAGCGAGTTCACTCTGGAGAGAAACTATGATCTATGTGTGGGAAGGGATTCACTTGGTTATCCAAGCTGTTAATATACCAGCAAATTCACAAAGAACCACAGTTGAAGGATTTTGCTCTTTCTGACACCAAAAAATCAACTGTGGTCTTTGGCCTTTGGACTGATTATTATTAGTCCCTGCTCAATTAAAGTTGCTGAAATTGTAGATAAAATGATAGTAACAATTGTGTATCTGTAGGGTAGGTTTTGGAAATGATCACATTGTCACTGTGCATCAACGCATTCACACTGAGCAAAGACTATCCACCTGCACAGTCTGTAAAAAGGGATTTCCTGCTTCATCAAGACTGATTATCCATCAATTAGTTCCTAAGTAACTGTAGGAATTTGTTTTTGATGTACTGTTGTTTGTATCCAAACCACGTTTTTTGGGCCTTTTTCTGATGTTTGTAAACACTACATGACTGGTTACCTATTTGGGAGAAAGATGATATAAATCAGCTTTTTGTGAAAACTATTGTGTAACAAGTCGTTATCTTATCTCTAATGCAGACTGATTTACTTTGAAGAGCTCTCCATGTCCCCTGTACCTTCCAATCTCAACTCCAAATGTGACGAACTCATGGAGCTTATTCGTTCCTCAGAAAAGGAAAATCAGCGTGCTTCAAATAAGCAGTTGGACGAAGGCACACACCTGAACAAGGAACAGCCTGTAATGCTGGAAATGTAGTGCACTATTAGAACTCAGTGCACAGGGCTAGAAGTCTTTTTTTCTTTTGTTCAGGGTTTTTCAAGGCAGATGGGAGTTGCACCTGAACTGGAATGGGAGCAACACCCTTGTGAGGGTGGGGTGTGGGGATGGGTTTCATGTGCTGTTGTAGTGGCCATGACTAGACGTTGGCCACTTTGGGATTTTTTTTAAACTGACACAAGATGGCTGACAAGGGTTGACAGTTACATACAGCAGATGTTCACAGCTAGACTTGTGGTCTCCATGATGAGATACTGGATAAGATTCTCTGTGGGAAGAAACAGGGAAATTAATCAGATTTCTGTAAAAGGCAATTCTAAACATCAGCATTTTAACTAGGGGCATTTCTGAAAGGCCTAGTTTAGCCACAGTCCCAAGTTTGTTGTTTAGTAAAAAGTAGAATGAAAAGTCTGATCCTGCAGTATTCTGAACTTTTTAGGTAATTGTAGAATTAGAAATGCAAAGAACAAATTGGCGTGAAAAGGTTAGTTGCAAAGCTTGAGCAAATGTTTGTAGGCAGTAAAAGAAGCTCATTGAATCATTAGGGAAGATAAAGCAACAAATGATGTAAACACACAACCTGTAATGTAACTTAAGTGTGGATGTAACAATTTGTTCAAATTATCCATGTCTAAGGATCAAGGGAAGCATGATAAGGACAGCTTACAAAATACAGAGTGAAGATGTGGTTATGTTGCCTAATTATTTGTGGAATCTAAACATTTGAAGACTTGGTAAAGTTGTAAAGTGATTGAATTTCACCCTCATCAGTGGAATTCATATAGATGCTTTATTAAAAGCTAACTAGTACAGTTAAAGTGTTCAGAAATAGTGAAGATTTATTTAAGAAAAACAAAACTTTAAAATTCATTTACAGCATGCAAATAGCAGGGGTCAGAAACTCAAGTCAGAAGAATTGTTTGATCTCTCAGGCTGATGGAAGAGAGAAGTTTTACTCAATTTGTCAGCTGTCACAGAATTGTTGTAACTTTTCATTAAATTGTTTTTAAAGACTTCATAACAATTGGTCAAAATTAATATCCTTCCTAATTTGCCTTTACTAAAGTTAGTACAGAATTTGGAAGAGTTCTTAATGAAAAGCAAGTATTTAGGTTTATCGCAAATACTGCAGAAGGGGAAAACTGTCAGAAGCATTGTAAGATCCCAAAGATAGATGATGGAGGTATCTAGTAGACATCTTGAGATTATGGGAGGACTTTGAGCTGACCACCGAGTTGTCTGTTGTTGATTGTGCGCTTACTGGATTGAATGTATAGGTTAGGGGGATGTGACCAACAATGACATCAATATTGCATGTAATGACTGTAATTTGGAAGGTATGAAAATGTATTCAACTGGGGAAAATGTGTGTCATTGACCTCTCCTCCACTCTGAGCTGGGGCCCACATGAAAGCCAGATTCCAAGTGACCTCTGGCCTGTCCCACATGTGCAGGAAAAGAGCTTTGAATAAAGAACACTGGAACGGTTGAAAACAGAACTCGAGACTCCTTAACATTTCTCCCTACAACAACGTGGCACTGAGTGTAAGTCTGACTTACTACATTTGAGGTCCTTCATTTTAATGTATCTTCTGTCTTCCTATATTTAGCTTTCAGGTACTTATCCCTTTGTTTAACAAAGAACAAAGAAAATTACAGCACAGGAACAGGCCCTTCGGCCCTCCAAGCCTGCGCCGATTGAGATCCTCTGTCTAAACCTGTCATCTATTTTCTAAGGGTCTGTATCCCTTTGCTCCCTGTCCATCCATGTACCTGTCCAGACGCATCTTAAAGACACTAACGTGTCTGCGTCCACCACCTCCAACGTGTTCCAGGCACCCACTACCCTCTGCGTAAAGAACTTCCCACGCCTATCTCCCGTAAACTTTCCTCCTCTCACTTTGAACTCATGACCCCTAGTAATAGAGTCCCCCACTCTGTGGGGAAAAAGCTTCTTGCTATCCACCTTGTCTATACCCCTCGTGATTTTGTAGACCTCAATCAGGTCCCCCCTCAATCACCGTCTTTCTAATGAAAATAATCCTAGTCTACTCAACCTTTCTTCATAGCTAGCGCCCTCCATACCAGGCAACATCCTGGTGAACCTCCTCTGCACCCTCTCCAAAGCATCCACATCCCTTTGGTTTGGCCAGCTTTAGAGTACTGTGTACAGTCTGGTTGCCACATGACCAAAGTCTTATACAACTGTAACGTGACCTGCCAACTCTTGTACTCAATACCCTGTCCGATGAAGGAAAGCATGCCGTATGCCTTCTTGACCACTCTGTTGACCTGCGTTGCCACCTTCAGGGAACAGTGGACCTGAACACCCAGATCTCTCTGTACATCAATTCTCCCCAGGGCTTTTCCATTTACTGCATAGTTTGCTCTTGAATTAGATCTTCTAAAATGCCTCACCTCGCATTTGCCTGGATTGAACTCCATCCGCCATTTATCTGCCGAACTCTCCAATCTATCTATATTCTGCTGTAATCTCTGACAGTCCCCTTCACTCTCGGCTACTCCACCAATCTTCGTGTCATCTGCAAACTGTGTCAATTGACATTTACCTATGTCAATGGTACCTACGTGTTTCACAGCCACTGGCTGTTCCCTTTCTACTCCAGAATGTGTGCAGCTGCTCCATGGCACCCCTGCTGTTCGCACAAGGGAAGCAACATATTATCCTGAATTCACATCTGTCTGCACCCCTTACTATTGAATCCACTATCACAATAGACCTGTTGCTTGTTTTCCTCCCCTTCTGTGCCGCAGAGCCACCTGTGATGCCATGAACTTGGCTGATGCTGATTTCGCCTGAATGGCCACCCCAAATAGTATATCTATTTGAGATGAGGATGACCACTGGGGATTCCTATACTTCCTGAGCCTTTTACTTTATCTGATGGTTACTCTTCCTTGCTGTCTGTGTAATCCTCACCTGCAGTGTGACCAACCCACAAAATTTGCTGTCCATGACATTCTCTGCAGCATGGATCCTCCATAGTGAGTGCAGCCAAAAGTCCAGCTCCGAAAAGCGATTAGCTGGTAGCTACATCTGGACACACGTAGCAGACAGGGACACTGGAAATGTCCCTTGTTTCCTACATGGCGCAAAAGGAGCACACCAGGGGTTTGAGCTTTCCTATTTAGATTTCTCTCTAGATTAAACTAGTAGCTCCCTTTAGAGAATGTAATTAAGCTAGGACTTTCCTTTGTTTCAAACTCTTCTATTATAATTGAAAGCCCCTAACTTAGCTTAAGCAAATATATTATAATTTAAAAACTGAGAAAATACTCTGGAGGTATCACTTACCAATGGGCTGTGTCTGTTGGGACCATGTCACTTTGCCTGGACTGAAACTGAGCACCACGCTCCGTCTTTCAGCTTCACCTTCTCCATGTTTCACCTAACTGTTTTCACCCAACTCTTTTCACCAAACTCCAAAGCACTCCCATTTAGCCAAGCAGTATTCACAGTGCAGCCTTGTCATTTTAATTTTCTGCTTACACCCACTTTAATCTCAGTCTCATGTAGCATACAAGTTATGCTCAATGGGAGCTCAGGGAAGAGCACTTTAAATGCCCCTGATGAGGCCAACTCTTCTACCCTCTCTGGCAGTGCATTCCACACCCCTACCACTGTCTGAGTAAAGAACCCACCTATGAGGTCTCCCCTATATCTACCTCCATTCACTTTAAAACTATGCCCCCTCGTAATAGCTACCTCCACCCTAGGAAAAAATCTCTGCCTGTCCAATCTATCTCTACTTCTGATCATTTTGTACACCTCTATCAAGTCACCTCTCATCCTTTGTCATTCTAAAGAGAAAAGTCCTAGCTCTTTCAACCTTTCCTCGTAAGACTTTCCCTCCATTCCAGGCAACATCCTGGTTAATCTCCTCTACACCTTTTCTAACGCTTCCACGTATTTCCTGTAATGAGGTGACCAGAACTGGACACAATACTCCAGATGTGGCTGAACAAGGCTTTTGTATAGCTGGAGCATAACTTCACGGCTCTTGAACTCAATTCCTCTATTAATGAAAGCTAACACACGACATGCCTTCTTAACAACTCTATCCAATTGGGTGGCAGCTTTCAGGGAACTGTGGACATGAACCCCAAGAACTCTCTGCTCCTCCATACTGCCAAGAACCTTTCCATTAACCCTGTATTCTGCTTTCAAATTTGTCCTTCCAAAATGAGTCACCTCAAACTTTTCAGGGTTAAACTCCATCTGCCACTTCTCAGCCCAGCTCTGCATCCTATCAATGTCCCTTTGTAACCTAGAACAGCCCTTTGCACTATCCACAACTCGACCCACCTTTGCATCATCCTGAACTTACTAATCCACCCTTCCACTCCTTCATCCAAATTATTTACAAAAATCACAAATAGAAGAGGACCCAGAACAGATCCTTGTGGTACACCACTCGTAATTTAGCACCATGTTGAATATTTTCTGTCCACTACCACCCTTTGTCTTCTAAGGGTCAGCTAATTCTGGATCCAATCTGCCATATTTCCCCTGTCCCATACCACCTCACTTTCTGCATAAGCCTATCATGGGGAACCTTATCAAACACCTTACTTAAATCCAGGTATACCACATCCACTGCTCTACCTTCATCCTCGTGTTTGGTCATCTCTTCAAAGAATTCAGTAAAGTTTGAGAGGTGTGATCTACCCCTCACAAATCCATGCTGACTATCACGAATCAAACTGTGCCTTTCTAAGTGATCATAAATCCTACCTGTCCGAGCCCTGTCCAAAGATTTGCCCACCACTGACGTAAGACTAACTGGCCTGTAATTTCTGGGGTTATCCCTATTCCCTTTTTTTTTTTTTGCCTCTCTCCAATCTTCCAGCACTATACCCATGGACAGGACGAAAAGATCATTGCCAAAGGCCCTGTGATCTCTTCCCTCGCTTCCCATTGAATCCTTGGATAAATCCCATCAGGCCAGGGGGACTTATCTATTTTGAAGTTCCTCAAGATTCCTAGTACATCTTCCTTACTAACATCGACCTCCTCCTAGCCTACCAGCTTGTTTCACACTGTCCTCCCCTACAACTAGGTCAGTCTTAGTTGTGAATACTGAAGAAAAGTATTCATTAAGGACCTCTCCTATCTCTTTAGGCTCTGTGCACAAAGTCCCTTTACAATCCTTGAACAGCCCTACCCTTTCTCTGGTAATTCTCTTATTCGTCACGTACATGTAAAAAGCCTTGGAGTTTTCCTTGATCCTATCTGCCAAAGTTTTCTCATGCCCCCTTATAGCTCTCCTGAACCCTTTCTTCAGCTCCTTCCTGGCTAACTTGTATCCCCCTAGAGCCTTTTCCATTCCTTGTTTCCTAAACCTTATATAAGCATCCTTCTTTCTCTTAACCAGTCGTTCAACCTCTCTTGAGAACCAAGGCTCCCTCACTCGACTGCATCTCCCCTGCACAGGCTGTGTCTTCTGGAACCCTTTGCCTTCTCTTGTTATCCCGCCACAAATGCCTTCCTTCTGCTGATTCTACTGTCAGGGATTTTTTCTTTTCTCTGTGAAGACTCTTAGCTAAAAATTCCATGGTACCTTTTATCAATAAGATGGTGCTTTCTTAGAGAACTTAAGAGATTTCTTGTGAGAGCCCAGGGCTTGTTTGTCAGATGGTGGGCCTGCTTCCCTCTCAGATGGCAGTTGGGTCTCTCCTGATTTTCCAAATGCCCTCATCTTTATACCCGTAATGACATTATATTTTTTCTTACATAGGATTGTTTTGATGTTGTCAACACCATCAATTTTAAATTGAATTGGCTTTGAATCATTGAGTGCTTGTTTTAAATTTATTGGACAAATTTAAACTTGTTATCTTGGTTGTTCAGTACAAAATGTTTTAATTTGGCCACTCTCTGTGGACTTGTAAACTTCCAAGCACAGACAAAACACAATCTGTTAAAAGGACCAGATTTTTTTTTTCCCCACTATCATTGTTTTTACCAAGCATTCTAACTTCCTGCCTTCCGTTTTATGAATACACTACACAATGTCTTAACTTATAAAACTCTCACTATCTCTGTAAATTCCTTCAGTCCCTGCAACCAACCATAGCTCTGTAATCTTCTCCAACATCACAAACTCCCTGTTTCTGTAATGCCCTCCAGCTTCACAAGCCTCCCTATCTCCATAACCTACCCCAGCCCTGACAAAACGCACTTTTTGTGTAATCTTATCCAGAGTCACAATCCTGCCTATCACTGTAACCTCACCCAGCTTCACAACCCTCCCTATCACTGTGATTCCCCTCCAGCCTCACAATCCTCCATATCTCTATAATGCCCCCCTAGTCTCACAACCTCCCAAATCTCTGTAACTTTCTCAAGTGTCAAAGTCCCTTCTATCTGTGTAATAACTTTACAATTGCACAATCACATCTGATTTTGGACAACATATTGTGATTTTTGAAAGTGCGAGCTTGTTGGATTGCCTTGTTTGTTGTGACCAGCTGTGCAGACATGCTGTTTCCAATATGATCACCCTGGTGGAGAACATAGATGGTCTCACGCTGGCACTGAAACTCACATACCACATTAAACATTAATGTGAGAAACAGAACATTGCCCTGGCTTGATGGCAGTATCCTGTTCATGACAAACAAAACGAACATTTATGGGGCACACTCAGCTGATGGGAACTGGGAAGGCAGTTCAAGAACTCAAGCAGTATACAGGGAGACAGAGTAATAAGTGTGCCAGGGGAACAGCATGTTGATACTGCCTGGTGTTAGCGAGCTGAGGGATGATTGACACGTGGCAAGTCCCTGCAGACCAGCTCGGTGAGATTAGTGACAACTTTTCAAGTTGTAATATATTAGTAATATTCTGTTACCCTGTTTAAGAAATTTCCTGCACAGCCATGGTCATGACCTGAATGGATCCATTTCAGACCATACTTGAAGTTCTGTAGAGGTAGCTTCTCTCTCCATGACTGTCGGTCTCTGGGATCTCCACCAGACTCACAACCCTTGATAAGCCCTGTGCTCCTTGATTTCTGAAAATTTCCATATCCCTCACCTACATTCATCTACCATCAGTGGCTGTGCTTTTAATTGCTGAGCCCCAAGTTGTCTCACCTCACTTAAGATACTTCTTAAAATAAACCTCTTTGGCCAAACTTTTAGTCATGTATGAAGTTCTGTGGAAGGTTTTACTGTTCGATATAAATACAAGTTGTTGTTGTTACCTGACATGGTGACCCCAGAAAGTTGGCAGAAACATTTGAAACCTTTGCACCAAAATTACTCCAGTTATTTTCAGACCTGAAGGAAGCAGTTCAGATAAGGTTTGCCAGACTAATGACAGGAATGGCTGGTATTTGTACGAAGAACAAGTGAACAGACCAGGTTGTATGCTCTGAAGTTGAGAAGAGTTAGAGGTAACGACTGGGATGGAGGAATCTTGGCAATGTATATATAAAAATGATGTTTCCTCTTGTGGGGCTCTGAACACAGTCATAAAGGTGCCTTCACTCTGTGTCTTGGACTTCTGAAGTATGCAAAAGAGAATCTGGGACACACTCCTTACACTCCTCAGCCCACACATTCAGCCCTGGATATGATTATCAACATTAATAACACAGAATCCAACCCCTGCAGTCAGTCATGATCTACCTGGTGTTTAAGAATGTGGGGTGACTGAGTGTACCCCAAATGAATTCTCTGTTGTGTGAACTTTGTGGTGTAGCAGCGGAGTAAATGACCCAGTGAATCATTTTACGTGCAGACAGCAGGAAAATTGCCACTCCCCAGTGTGAGCTCATTAGCGTTTCAGGAGATTAGATGAACAAATTAATTTCTTTCCACAAACCAAGCCGTAAATGGCATCCCTCCAGTGTGAAGTAATTCGTGTTTCTGCGGGTCATTGCTGTTTCTAAAGCCGTTTTCATAGTCTGAATATATAAACATTCTCACATGAGTGGGCAAGCTGGTATCTCAGCAAGTTGGATAAATGAGAAAATCAAGTCCCACACTCAGTGCAGGTGAAAGGTCTCTTTCTAGTGTGAGTATATTAATGAATTCCCAAAACAGATGGATAATTGAATTCCTTTTGACAGAACACATATTTTCATAGTTTCTCTGTGGTGTGGGTGTCCTTGTGTCTCTCCAGCTTGGTGATCATTTGAAGCCACATCCACAATGTAATGTTTTTCAGACTGTGTAACTGGTTAAAGTTCCTCCCACAGCCAATTTGTTGGAACACTCTTACTTGGATGTTTATGTCTGTGTCTTGGGGCCAGTCCAGTCATACTGATGTTTGAAATCTTTTCCCAGACAGAACAAATAATTTCTCCTTCTACGTTCAAAGGTTGATTATATTCACCTCCAGGTGAATTCAGTGAATCAGTCAGATCTTGATGTGGTGTTTGGTTTCAGATTCTTGTTTGCAAGAAGATGACAGTGTTACATTCATGAGCAGCTCAGATTGAAATTCACAACAGACAATTTTAGTTTCTACAGAATATTGATTCCTCTCTTGTTTCTCAAAACATATGATTCAGGCAAACAAAAAGAAGCCAAATTCAGCAACGAAGTTCCCAAGGTAAGCCAAAGGAATGTAGCTCACCGTGTTAATTCGGATGCTGGATTCTAAGACATATACCTGTGGTAGCTACCAAGGTACCAGTGATGTTGTGTTCTTCCTCGGCCTTGCATAGGGATTATCAAGGGAGAACCCACAGTCAGACCAAATCTTAATGAATCACGAAACAGGCTTGATGGACCAAATGGCCTATTCCTGCCTCTATTTCTTATTTTCAGCCATAGCGATTCAAGCATCCCACCCTCAAAGAGATCCTGTTCATCTAAGCCCTACAGATCACTACATAAGCACAATCAAACCCAAGCGGAAATCCGCTCATTTAACCAGCCCTCTCTTCGCCGCCTCCTCCAATTAAACTGCATAATGAGAGATCAGGAGGGTCATTAAATGTTTTCATTAAACGTTATAGAGCTATCCTTTCAGCTAACGCTACAGTTCTCCAGTCTCTCACCCTGAACAGAACGTTTTTCGACGGGGCTAGTAAGAACTGCAAGTGTTGAAGTCAGGGACAACACAATGTGGAGCTGGAGGAACACAGCAGGTCAGACACTGTTAGAGGAGCGGGAAAGTTGACGCTTCAGGTTGGGAGTCTTTGATGCTTGTGGAGCGCTAGGACCCAGTTAGAACGGAGGTCCTGAAGTCCCACCCAATGTTTCGTCACAAAGCTGAGCACGCATGCGCGATACATGCGGCGGAGACAAGATGGTGGATGGTAAAGAGGATCTATCCCGGCAAAAAGCCGCCGCAATGTAAATGCAGGACCTGTAGTTTGTTAATCGAAGTTTCAGGCATTTAATAAGTGTTTGTAAACACTTCCTGTCCTCCTGCTGTCTCCGGCACTCCCTCCACGGTCCCGCAGGCTGATCGCCGGCAGACGGGAAAAGTCAGTGTCTCAGCCCGTTATCACCGTCACTGCGCATGCTCCAAACTCCACGTGGAACTGCACCTGTGCACATTCATCACCGCGGCCGATGTTGGGGAAAGATATTGCCATTGGTGAGATTGTCTGCCATAATGTGAGCGAAGAGTGGAGATGGCAATCACTTTAAGCAGGAGCAAAATACCACTGAAATCATGCGAACGTAAAGGGCAAGCGTTCTTACAATGGTTTCATGAAAATACACTACAGCAATTTTTTATTGATTTGAGTGGATTTGGGCCTTACTAAAACAGAAGTTGCTGGAAAAACTCAGCAGGTCTGGCAGCATATGTTTAGAAAAAGTCAGAGTTAACGTTTCGGGTCCAGTGACCCTTCCTCAGAAGTGGGCCTCACTGGCTGGGTCAGCATTTATCGGCCATCCCCAAATGACCTTGACAAGGTAGCAGTGAGCTGTTGTTGTGCTTTTAGTTTAGAGATACCAACAATGCCGTAAGTGTGGGTCAGCCAGGACTTTGACCCAAAATATATTTTCAGTCCAGTGAGTAAGGAGGCTCTACTGGATTTCGTTCTTGGAAATGAGGAGGGTAATGCTACACAAGGGACCCAGCACTGATCCCTGTGGGACCACCACTGGACATCGGCCTCCAGTCACACAAACAGCCTTCTCACATCACCCTCTGTCATCTACCACTGAACGAATTTTGCATCCAACCTGACAAGTTACCAGGATCCCATGTGCTCAGACATTTAATCTTATCATATGGACTTTCCTATTTGTCTCACAATTTAGCTCCTCTTAACAATCGTTTTGATGTTACTTTACCTCTCATGAATCAGTTAATGTAATAGGAGTGAGTGGTTGGCCTTAGTGTTGAAATAAGCAACACCATCTTTTTGACTGGCCATTGGAGAGAGGATGTTGAGGTTTGTTCAAGGTTGGGAGAAACTGTTTATGAACCTGATGAGTACTAATAGGGCGTACGATCCCACTAGGTGGAACAATCTGACTTGGCCAAATTATCTTGAGCTGTGACTAGGAAATGAATAGGAGCAAAGAGCTTGGTGATGAAGGCAGCAGGCAGGGTGATGGCTTTGACCAGATCATCAGCTCCCTTTCTGATCGCTTTCTTCACTGCTGTTTCTCTAGATGGATGAAAACTGACAACCATCTGACGAGTTGCCGTGTTTGGAGATGCGAAAATGTTATATTACTTCTATCATTGCCATTATATTAGCATTAACTTGGCTCCATGTTAATAATGCCGTAGCAAGATATCTGATGTAGAGATATATTGAATTATTCTCTGAGGTAATCTGTGTTTAACTAACCCATGAATATTTAACATGTGTTGAGTACATGGAGTTATTGATCCATCCACAGGGTTGAGTAGGTCTGAGAGGTAACCAACTAGAAAACCTTTCCCAGTCATTTCTTGTATTACTGTGTAGATAGGCCTTGTTTTGACATCTGGCTGTGGAATTAATTAGATATACCTTTCAAACAATTAGCACAGATATGATGGTCTGAATGATTCCCATCTGTACTGTATCATTTTATAAAATTGAATACTCAGTATCAAGAGATTGAGAAAACGTAGTTCAAATGGAATTTAACTCACTCAGAGTCAGCACCTTCAGGGGAAGTGCAGGTGGAAAACAGTGGGAAGAGGTGTACAATATCAGGGTATTTCTACAAGAGAGACCAATGTTCAAATCAGATCAGGAATGGTGCACGGTGGAGTAGTCACAAATGGTGTGAGGTGGAGAGGAAGGGTGGAAGGGAATGGAACCACAATGAGGGAAGGAAGAAAGGCACACAGCCAGGATGGAAAATGAAGGAGAGGAATGGAACTGGGGTTGGAGGTGGAGGTGAGGAATTGATCCAAGTGTGCGGGAACGAGGAGAAGATTGGAGCTGGGGTTGGGGGAGGGAGGAGAGGAATGGAGCTAGGTGTGGGGAGAGAGGGGTGGAGTGGAACGGGGGTGATGGGCGAAGGAAGAGCCAGGAGCTGAGGAGGATGGAAAGGCATGGTGCTAGGCGTGGGGGAGGGAAGAAAGGAATGGAGCCGGGATTAGAAGAGGTGAAGAGGAATGGAGCTGGGTTGGGGGGAGATGAATGGAGTTGACACTGAGGGAGGAGTAGTGGAGCCAGGGGTAGGGATGGAGGAAAGAATGGAGCTGGAGTAGGGAGAAAGGAGAGGAATGGAGCTGGGTATGGGGCAAGGGGGAGAGGAGTGGATCTAGGTGTTGTGGAAGGAAGAGAGGATTAGAGCCGAGTATGGGCGAGGGAAGAGAGGAATGGAGCTGGACATGGGGGACAGGAATGGAATGGAGGCGGGGGTTGAATGTAAGAGAGCAATGAAGTGGAGGCTGGGGGAGGGAGTAGAGGAATGGAGCCGGGGGTGAGAGGGTGGAGAGGAATGGAGCCAAGAATGGGCAGACCCCAAGTCCTGGATAAGATCCTGCAGCAGCCACACTTGCAGCTCTGTAGCATTTTTTGAGAAACAGGTTCAGGGAGAGGCGAGGATGCACGCTATCATCTTGGTGATGTAATATGATTGGGCAGGGCTTCCTTTTCCCAGTGATCAGGGGATCACAGACCTGGATGAATGATCAACCCTCCTGATCTACCCCCGCCCCCCCCCCCAATAATGTTCTGACTACCTCCTCATTCTCTTACATCCCCTTTATCCTCTTCCTCGCTATGTTCTCAGTCTCCGTACTCATGCTGTCGCACTCATTCCCCTCTATGCCTCTCCCACCCTTCACATTGTGGCCACCCCTCTCACACTCTAATCCCTCTTTCCGTCCAGGCCTGCTCTCGTTCGTGCTACTTACACTCTGTCCTCCCCGCTACTTTTTTCTCTAATTGCCTCCCCCTCCCACCCCCATTCACTCTTTCTCGCAAGCTTCTCTGCCTTTTGTTCTTCTGATTTCTTTCTTGTTCACCTTTTTCTCCCTGTTCCCGTCAAAGCCAAAATCTTGTGTTGACCAGACTGGGTGGCCGTTTTGTTTTTTTTTAGCAAGCCAGCAGCATTCATGGTCACATTTTCCTAGTGCCTGCCCCAGAACTTATCAGACTCTTTCAGCTCCACTTTATAGTCTCCTTTTGTGTTTTTGTCAGTTCTCTCTCTCTGACTCACTGTTCTGTTCTATATAAACTTGACAGGGCATTAGAAAAGGAGGATTTGCAATCAGGAACCTCAAACCAAGCATCACATCAGGATCTTAGAGAGGCACCGCGTTTGTCATGAACAAAATATCATCAAATTTTGAACATGGAAGGTAAAAACCCTATTCACAGTGACAATAAAATGTACACATGTTGTATGTGTGGACAAGACTTCAGCCAATCAGCGGGCCTCACAAACCACAACTGTAGTCACACTGGGAAGAAACTGTTCATCTGCTCAGACTGTGGGATGGGATTCACTCAGTCAGCCCACCTCCTGCGACACCAGTGGGTTCACACTGAAGAGAGACCGTTAACCTGCTCTGAATGTGGGAAGGGATGCACTCACTCATCCAGCCTGCTGAGACACCAGCAGGTTCACACAGACGAACGGCCTTTCAAATGTCCAGACTGTGAGAAGTGCTATAAAAGTTCCAGCAGTCTGATGTCCCATTTACGTGTTCACACTGATGAGAGACCTTTTAAATGTCCAGACTGTGAAAAGTGCTATAAAAGTTCAGGAGAACTGATGTCCCACCAACGTGCTCATACCGAGGAAAGACCGTTTAAATGCCCAGACTGTGGAAAATGCTATAAAAGTTCAGGAGAATTGATGTCCCATCTACGCGTTCACACTGATGAGAGACCTTTTAAATGCCCAGACTGTGGGATGTGCTTTAAACGTTCCAGCAATCTCACATCCCATCGGCATGTTCACACTGACAAGAGACCGTTCAGGTGCTCTCACTGCGGGACTGGCTTCAGGCAATCATCTCAACTCACTAAACACCAGCGAGTCCACACTGGGGAGAGACCATTCACCTGCAATGAGTGTGGGAAAGGATTCACTCAGTCGTCCCACCTTCTGACACACCAGCTAGTTCACACTGATCAGAGACCTTTTAAATGTTCAGACTGTGGGAAATGCTTTAAAAGTTCCAGGGAACTGATCCACCACTACTATGTTCACACTGACGAGAGAGCTTTTTCATGTCCGGACTGTGGGAAGTGCTTTAAAAGTTCTGGGGAACTGATGCGCCATCAACGTGTTCACACTGAGGAGAGACCGTTCAGGTGCTCTCACTGTGGGGCTGGTTTTAAGCGATCGTCTGACCTCATCGTTCACCAGCGAGTTCACACTGGAGAAAGACCGTTCTCCTGCACAGAATGTGGGAAGGGATTCACTCACTCATCCAACCTGCTGAGACACCAGCGTGTTCACAAGTGACTATGTGTTAAATGTTGCTGTTAACCGCATCCTGGAAAGAACCATGTTCTTTGTGTTAATTGATGTTGATAACTTGCAGCCTGGTTTCAGATGTATAGCCTGAATGAAAGTCAAATAAATCAATTCTGTGTCAGTCTGTTAAATGTTTACAATAGATGGTTTTGAAGGGGTCTCCATCCCTTCGTCTCCTCCATCCTCACATCCAACAAATGGGAAGACCTCATGGAGTTTCTTTGTCATTAAATTGAGACAATCCAAACATCTGCTTCTGCTGATTATATATGTCTATTCATTGTTATGTGTTTTGTTACAAATGCAGTGAAAAATGTTGTATACTGCTGCCAGTCTCAGGCATCATTAAAACACAGAAAATGAACCAAATCATAGAATATAAAGGCAGAAAATAAAGAAATAAACTTTGCAGTCATTCCTGATTAGTGCTCAGCCATGTCCTGGATCCTGACTCCTCCACTCCGATGCTGAGACTGTCACCACCATGAAGCATTTGGCCAGCCTGGAGTCCCTTCGCTGCAACCAGAACAAGAGTTGCCACTCTCTGGCACCATCATGCCTCCACCTATGCTACCACCACCTTGAATCCTTGTTGAACCAGCTGATGCTGCTGCCATCATTGCCTCCAGGTCCCACACTCGGCCCAAACTGCAACTACTGACATGAGTCTGTGCTGAACACACCTTGCCCTCGTGAATGAGTTATTTGGAAGTAGTTGAGTAAAATGTAGAAAGAAATAAAAAAAAAAGAAAAGGAGATGGAGCGGATGAGCCCAGGGTTTAGGAATCCAAATGCTGCCTACTTTGCTGCTGCCATCCAGGTTAACTATTTTACCTTGTTTCCCTCTGGCAACATCAGCTCCAGCTCCCTCCTATAAACAGTCACAAGACTTATCTTGAGCCAGCTAGGCAATTGACATTGCCCTATTGCTCTAACTAGGATCATAAGGCTTCCCTCACCAATAGCTCAACAGGCCAGACTGCGTAAAGTTCCTCCCATCTCTCAGTTCAGAATGCCCATCTTCCTCCAATTACTCTGCAATGTCCCTTCATTCCATCAGAGCTCATCTTATCGACAAGACTCACGTCCTGCTCCACAGACCCCCCCACTAAACTGCAGACCATCCAACCTCTAATGTTCACTGATAACAGTTCATTCTCTCTGCTCATTCTATCCTTCATGCCTTTAAATCCACCAATCTTATTAGAAAAACAACAAACAAGCTAACCCTCTATATTAGACTTCCTTTTCCTCTCTAAAGTGCTTGAACTTAACTCAGATATTACTCACATAAGTGCTGCCACCAGGTAATCCCACATCTAATATTGGATGAATAGAAAATTCTTTAAGTTAAAAAATGAGAAGACCAAAGTGATCATCTTTGCTTACCATTACAAATTCCATTCCCTCACTCCCAAGTACATTATCTCCCTAAGGGTGAGGCTGAACCACGTTGTGAACAATCTCAGTCACAAGGTTAACCCCAAGCTAAGTTTCCAACTACATAGCCACACCATCACTGATGCCAGCTATTTCACACTCCATAATGTCACTCGTCTCCACCCAACTTTAGCTCATCTGCTGATGAAATGCTCATCCATGCCTGTGTTATGTTTAGTTTTGTTAAGTCCAGTACATTCCCAACCAGCCTGTCATTTGCCCTCCCCTCATCTGGAAACATGTTTTCATCCAAAACATGACTTAAAAATTTACAGGGATAACAAGGTGTGGAGCTGGATGAACACAGCAAGCCAAGCAGCATCATAGGAGCAGGAAAGTTTGATGTTTCGGGCCTAGACCCTTCATCAGAAATGGGGGAGGGAAAGAGGGTTCTGAAATAAATAGGGAGAGAGGGGGAGGCGGAAAGAAGATGGATAGAGGAAAGGATAGGTGGAGAGGAGGCAGACAAGTCAAAGAGGTGGGGATGGAGCCAGTAAAGGTGAGTGTAGGTGGGGTGTTGGGAGGAGATAGGTCAGTCCAGGGAGGACGGACAGGTCAAGGGGGCGGGATGAGGTTAGTAGATAGGAGATGGGGGTGGGGCTTGAGGTGGGAGGAGGGGATAGGTGAGAGGAAGGACAGGTTAGGGAGACAGAGATGAGCTGAGCTGGTTTTGGGATGCGGTTGGGGGAGGGGAGATTTTGAAGCTTGTGAAATCCACATTGATACCATTGGGCTGCAGGGTTCCCACGCTGAATATGATTTGCTGTTCCTGCAGCCTTCGGGTGGCATCACTGTGGCATTGCAGGAGGCCCAGGATGGACATGTCGTCTGAGGAATGGGAGGGGGAGTGGAAATGGTTCGCGACTGGGAGTTTCAGTTGTTTGTTGTGAACTGAGCAGAGGTGTTCTGCAAGGCAGTCCCCAAGCCTCCGCTTGATTTCCCCGATGTTGAGGAAGCCACAATGGGTACAGCGGATGCATTCTTCGACCTGTCTGCCTCCTCTCCACCTATCCTCTCCTCTATCCATCTTCTATCCGCCTCCCCCTCTCTCCCTATTTATTTCAGAACCCTCTTCCCCTCCCCCATTTCTGATGAAGCGTCTAGGCCCGAAATGTCAAGCTTTCCTGCTCCTATGATGCTGCTTGGCCTGCTGTGTTCATCCAGCTCCATACCTTGTTATCTCGGATTCTCCAGCATCTGCATTACCTATTATCTCTTAAAAATTTATATCCTTGTTTTCAAATCCACCCATACCCTTGTCCCACTGTTTCTCTGTCATCTCCAGTCATTATTTTCCCTCTTCTCTTTATGGTCTCTGAGGTCTCTCCGATTTAGTTTCTCCACCCGCTATGGACAGGCTGTGTAGGAACCTGTAAAATTCTCTTCATAAACCCTTCCACCACTTTCCAGATTGAATCCACTTGTTAAAATCTGCCTCTCGACACAAGCTTTTGGATTTCTATCTTAATGTTGCCTGACATGACTCGGTGCCTAATACCACTTTCAGGTATCTGTCTGGTGTGTCTTCGGATATTTTATCATGTTAAACGTGTTTTATAAAGAGGAATTGTTATTTATTGATGACATGCAGTTTACACAAACGTGTCATGTGTACTCATCACATAGGCAGCTCCTTGGTGGAGTGTCCACTAATGCTTCATCGCTCACATTTTGCGTCAAGTGGAGTCTTCCTCTGTCAGGGGAAGGGTGGAGGAAGCAGACCCAGAGTCTGCCTGAATGATAACAAGAATCAAAGTCACACTGTCCGTGTTAAACTGAATCACTTTCCAGCTATTATCCAACTAGCTCCCTTGTAGAGAGTAAGATTTCACAAACAGCAATCACATGGGCAAACAATTAATAAAACTTCTACAATGGTATTATTAAAAATGACAAGTATTGTTCTAATGGAGGCATAGTGGGAGTGTCATTGGACCAATAATCCAGAAGGCCAGGCTACTGTTCTGAAGAGATGAGTTCAAATGACAAGTTGGTTAGCAAGTTTGAAATATTTAGGATTGATGAGTCTTTGGCAGCATGGATTAGAAGTTGGCTAAAAGATAGGAAATAAAAGGTTGGTGTAGATATACATTTCTCAGACTGGACATGAGTTAAAAAGTGGTGTTCCCCAGATATCAGTGCTGGGACCTTCGCTTTCTCTGACTTATATAGATGATTTGGAGATGGGTATTCAATGTAAAATCTTGAAATTTGCAGATGATACTAAGTTGGGGAGAATAGTGAATTGTGAGAACGATGTTGGTCAACTTCAGAGAGTCATTGACAAGTTGGCCAATTGGACTGAAACTGGGCAGATGAATTTGAATGAAGAGAAATGTGACGTAATGCATTTTGGTAGAAGAAACTCAAAGAGACAATACAGGCTTAATGGTACAACGTTGAGGGGAGTACAGGAGCAGAGTGATCTCAGGATTCAAGTGCATAATTCTCTCAAGGTGGCCAGGCAAGTTGAAGCTGTTAAAAAATTTAAATGACCTTTGAGTTTTTAAATTAGGTTAATAAACTGAGTACAAAAACAAGGAAGTGATGCCACCCATCTACAAATTATTATTGACACCACATTTGGAATGTTGTTTTCGGTAATGGGCCTCTTCTTAAGGAATGACATTAAAGTATGGAAAAAGTGAAAAGGAGATTTTCTGGAATGATAGCAGAAATGAGGCATTTTAGATACAATTAAAGATTAGAAAGATTGAGCTTGTTCTTCATGGAGTAGAGAAGTTTAACAGGTCACGTTTCTAACTGGTCAATAGTATCAACAATTTTGATAGGGCAAAGAAAGATATTCTGCTACGCATAGTTGAGGGTCTCAATTTCAAGAGAGCTATGAGTGAGATAAGGAGAAACATCTTCACTCAGGTTTTAGGGCTTGGAATGTGCTGTCTTGGAGAGTGGTGGAGGTGGATTCCATACAAAGTTTCAAAAGAGAGAGGGATATATATTTTGAAGTGATGAATTTAGAAAGCTATGGACGTAGGGACTAGCTGGGTAGCTCTTTTAGAAGCTAGTGCAGACGTGATTGGCCAAATGGCATCCTTATGTACTGTAAAATTCTAAAAAATATTCTAAATCAGCCAATCATCTGACCAAGACACACAAGCACAGAGAAACTGCAGCTATGTGGGCCCTGTAAGAAGTGATTCAATTTCCCATTTGAGCTGGAACGTCATCCTTACATCCATCCACCAGGGAGAGGTGATTCACCTGCTCCACATGTCGGAAGGGATTCACTCAGTCGTCCAATTCCCAAACACATCAGTGAGGTCATGCTGAACAGAGAGGATTTGGACTTTTCAGCAATAAGCACTTTAAAAGCATTCTCCCTCTTCGGAGTGTCTGTGTGAACTTGATGGGCTGAATGCTCTACTTCCAGACTGTAGAGATGATCTAAATCTGTGATTGTCTGTCAGCAGTTGAAATGAAGCAATGAATACCTTTCCACACTGAATGAAGGTGAATGTTTTCTCACCAATATGAACTCGCAGCTGTTCACTAGATACGTGGAATGACTAAAGCTCTTCCCACATGTCAAACAGATGAACGGTCTATCTCTGGTGTGAATCTGCTTGTGTATCTGCACGTTGGATGAATCAGTGAATTCCTCTCAACATTCAAGGCGCTTGAACAGTCTCACCCCAATGTGAACACGCTGATCTGTCAGCAGATTGGATAATTAGTGAATTCCTACTCACATTCAGAGCAAGTGAATGTCCTCTCTCCAGTGTAAACTCACTGATGTGCATGCAGTGGGAGATGAAATGGTGAATCCCTTCCAGCACTGAGAACAGCTGAATGGCCTCTCCACAGTGTGAAAGCATCAGTAAATCTCCAAGATAGCAAGAACTGCAGATGTTGGAGTCAGAGATAACAAAGTATAGAGCTGGAGGAACACAGCAGGCCAGGCAGCATCAGTGGAATAGGAAAGTTGACGTTTTGGGTCTGGACCCTTCTTCAGTTTCAGCTATCGGTAAATCTCCAGCTCTGATTGTTATTGGATCCCTTTGCATAGTCCCCACATGTCCACAGTTTCTGTACGGTGCAGGAGTGCATATACGTCCTCAACAATCAATCAAAGCTTTGTACACACACAGAACTCGTGAAGAGCCCCTGTTGTATCCAAGGTGAAAAGCAAGATTTTCCAATTTTTCTCTGGTTCAATCTCATTGCACCAAAACAGTACACTGAAACATTCACTTGGGTGTCTGTGTCTTGATAGTTTTCCAATCACTCTGATGTTTGGCACCATTTCAAGCAGACAGAACAGGTGGACAATTCTCCTTCAAACTTCAGAAGCTGATAACATACGCGTCCTGATGAATCAGGTGACTGTGTCAGAAAATGCAGTGATGTTTGGTTTGAGAGTTTCATTTGCAAAGCCTCACTCCAATATCCTGTAAAATGAGGTTTCAAAATTCATCACCAATTGATGACAGCAAATGTAACTCATGCAATCCCTTATGCAAGTGAAACTATTCTTTTCATTTGAGAGAGTGTGGGATAGAAATTAAGAAAAGGCATTTTTAGTTTTGCTTGAATATTCTATTGCTCATTTCTCAACAGCTGTACATATCCATCCCACACATTTTCCCTCAGTTCTCCATCTCCTGCAATGAATAAGCAGCCAATAGAATTTCCCTAAAGAATGTGTATCATAATGCATAACTTCATTACATACTGGGGACAAGATTAGAATAATTAGAAATCAAGCTCATAGACCCAGAAATAAAATACTGCCTGTCTAACATTCCAACAATCTGAGCATGTCTCTGTGGCTTATTAATTTATTGTCCCCTTAAATGTTGGCCGTCTCCTGGGGCAGCCAACCGCTTCAATAGCGAACATTACGAAAGAGGCTATGCTTTTACCAGATAAATAAATATTTCAAGCTGAGGGAGACCTGGGTCAACTTTTCCAAAATCTGCGCCCTCCATGAATTGACTTCCTTTCACTTCAGCTGCTGAAAATCAACAAATTTAATCCTAGGATGACAAAGTAATAAAGTAAAGTGCTTTGTTCACAGATGTTGGATAGAGGAGGAAAATTCAGTTGGCGTGAAACTTAAACTTCGTTTAGAGAGAGGGGAGCAGTAGCAGCTGCTTTGCAGAGCAGGAATGAAGCTTCTTGTTCAACTTGCATACAAGACAATGTGGGAGCTCTGATTGGCTGGATTATCAGTGTTTTCTGTCTTCCAGTGTATTCCATTGGCCAAACTTGTAAAAGGTTATGAAAAATTACAGCCGGATCTTGATCAGGTAGAGAAGTGGACTGAGGATTGGCAAATGCAATTCAATACAGGTAAGTGTGAGGTGTTGCACTTTGGAAAGTCAAAGCAAAAGATGACTTATACAATAGATTGTAATGTCCTGAGAAGGGTTGTGGAACAGGTTGTGGAACCTAGGAGTACAAGTACATAGTTCATTGAAAGCGGCGTCACAGGGTGAAGATACTGACCTTTATTGGTCAAGGCTTTGGGCATAGCAGTTTTGATGTTAAGTTACAGTTGTATAAGTCGTTGATAAGGCCACACTTGGAGTATTGTGTACAGTTTTGGTCACCCTGCTATAGGAAAGACATAGTTAAACTGGCAAGTGTGCAAAGAAAATTTACAAGGATGTTGCCAGGGCTAGAAGACTGAGTTATAGGAAGAGGTTGTCCAGGATATGACTTTATTTCTTGGAACATAGGAGAATGAGGGTGTGACCTAATTAAGGTGTATAAAATCATGAAAGGCATAGATAGGATGAATGCATATAGTCTTACCAGAAGGCATAGGTTTAAGGTGAGAGGGGAAAGATTTAAGAATGACCTGAGGGGCAATTTCTACATGCAGACAATGGTGCGTATGGGAATGTGCTGCCAGAGAAAGTGGTTGAGGCAGGTACAACAGAAATATTTAAGAAACATTTGGAGAGATTGGTACGTGTGTGAAGTGTTTTGAGGGATATGGACCAAATGATGGCAATTGGAACTAGTAGAGCAGGCATTGTAGTCAGCGTGGACCAGTTTGGGCCGAATGGCCTGTTTACCTGCTGCATTACTCCATGACCCTATCACTCTATATGTCTCTTTCATGTTTGAGAAGAAGGTTGGTCATTCATCCCATCTAGTGAGATACCAGAGATGTCACAAGTAGACCTAGTGATGGGATTTTGCTGTTAATTAACACGCAGAACTGATCCATCTTCATCGGGGTCTGTCTTTCTTGATGTTAATAAGGTACAGTCCGGTGACAGGTGTCAATGTTGTGGATGTCAAATAAGTCCAATATGCGTCAATTATAATTGACTTTGGAGCGGTTGGCTGCCCCAGTGTGGTGAGTTATTTTAATATCAAACACGCATTTGTCTCTGAGATAACAAGGTGTAGAGCTGGATGAACACAGCAGGCCAAGCAGCATCAGAGAAGCAGGAAACCTGACGTTTTGGGCCTAGACCCTTCTTCAGAAATGGGGGAGGGGAAGGGGGATCTGAAATAAATAGGGAGAGAGAGATGCTGTCTCCACCATCCCCATCTCCAAAACGAGTGCAAAGAATGCATGGAACTTCTTTGTCACTAAGATTGAGACAATCTGACCAGTTGTCTCTCAAGCTTCCTTCCCTTACACTCGCTCACTGGGACAAACTGTCTCAAGAGACCCTCTGTCTGACCACAGAACTTGTCTGTGTTTGCTGTAGTGTTAATTTATCTCCTATAGTTTCAAGATGAAGGTGGAGTAGGATGCTTCAGCAGGAGGTTAACCGCTGCACCCGTTTTTCTTCTTACTTCTTCTAGTAAGGTGCTATTGTATTCTGAACATGATTTTACGGGAATGCATTGTTTCCTCCCAAATCCAAGCCGTCTGTCCCAGGAGGCCATGTTTCAATCCCTGATCAAATTTCTGCCCCTGCCACATTCACGAAAAGTTGTGTCTGTGGTCACATTCACCAAATGGTGGAGCAGCACACACTTATGTGGAAAATTGGCAAGTTGCTTCCGGTTTAATGTACAAATCACAATAAACCTCCAAAATAATTGGGAAGCCAGTCAGTCGAAATTATTGTTCATTACTAATAATATCCATAAGGAGAGCATCTATTCAGTGTCAGATGAAAGAGCTTTCTGCGAATAGTGGTAGGTTCCACCATGTATTAAAACTATTACCATGCATGAAGTATTGGAGCAGAATTTTGCTAATTGGCTCGGTGAGTCTGTTACACCATTAAATCAGATCATGGTCAATCTGAGGACCCTCAACTCCACTCCCCTCCCATGTTTCCATAACCCGAGGTTTCTTTACTGATTTAAAAAAGAAATCTGTCTGTTTCAATTTGATGTGCATAGGCCCTTTAGAGGCTGGACTGGGGGAATTTTTTTTTAGCCTGGAAATGGAGGAAGAATTGAATAAACACTTTACATTAGTATTCATGGATGAAGCCACTCATAACATTCTAAGATTACTCAATAACTAAAGGGCAAATGGATGATAGGAAATAAATGCAGTAACTCTGACTGGAGATAAAATATAAGGAAAACTAATGAAACTAAAAAACAATTAGTCACCTGGCCCGGGTAGGCTGCATCCTAGCCCATTAATGGAATGAGCTACAGAGATCGTGGATGCACAGGCAGTCACCTTTCAAGAATGTTCAGATTTTTAAAAGGTCCCGGAGGTTTGGAAAACTGTTTTATTTGAAAAGGAAGAGAGAGAGAGAGAAATATAGTTAATTGTAAACCAGTCAGTTTAACATTTGTTATTAGAAAAATTTTAGAGTCTATTATAAAGTATGTAATAGCAGAGCATTTATAAATACATTATCAGCAAATATCCTCACTTCTGACTATGATTTATAGAAAGTTATTGATGAAGCTGTTGAATATGCTTCAGTGTAGAATGCTCCCCTGAGACACACCTGTAGTGATGTCCTGAGACTTAGATCATTCACACCACAACCACATCCTTTGTGCTAGGTATGACTCCAACGAATAAAAACGTTTCTTTTACTTCACGTTGACTATAGTTTTGCTATTAACTGTTACGGTCCAAAACTAACTAAGTTGTAAACGCTCGCCGACTTTTTACGGCTAGGTTTTTAAATTCATCTGATGCTGTCCCTTACTGGACAGTAATCGACACTCAGGTTGCTTACATTGAAGTAATGGTACATTTTAAGACCTGTCAACAACTGCCAGATTTCATCCCAAATCTTTACGTACATTCAATTCATTCCACTTTGCTAATGAACTAGTTTGGAGGCAATGCCATTGTCAGCTGATTCCATTGCAATGCCAAATATTTAGCAGTAGGTATTTACAACTTAATTGTCTCTGAAAGTGTAGTTAATGGAATTGTCTGCCTTTGAATACAGGTGGTTAAAAGAATCAATCTCAATTTGTGTCTATCATTGTGAGTCTTAAGTAACTTTGCATGTGCCAAACTGTCAATTGTATCAATATTTCTGAATTAAAATTACATTGAGTCTTGGTACACAGTCATTGCATCAACCCACTCACATGGTTGGTTTAACATAACGAGAGCTTGTATGCCAAACAAATGTCAGTATGGCCTCAAACCAGTTTGAGTGAATCCCTAGCAGTGAATTGCAATGGACCGGAAATTGTGAAACAGTGAAGGGTCATGGTCACTGTGACCTCGCTAACTGCAGGCGTCAACCCATTGTGACCTCAATCCCTGCAGAAGTCAGTCCTATATTAAATCACAATTTTCCAGATCTCTGTTTACGTCACTCTGGACCCTGCCCAATTTTCTATTTTATTCCCCCATCCTTCTGTAAATAAGCCCCTCAGCCCTGCTTCTGTTTTGTTACATCAGTTTGCCTTGGTTTAATTTGCTGAAGCTATCTAGTAGTCTAGTACACTGCAGTTTATATTGCACGGGGTAGACATGATCTATAGGGACTTCAGTAAGGCATTTGATAAGGTTCTTCAAGGTAGACTGGTTAGCAAGGTTAGATCACACGGCATGCAAGGAAAACTAACTATTTGGTTAGAAAGTTGTCTCGAAGGTAGAAGATAGAGGGTGATGGTGGAGGTTAGCTTTTCAAACTGGAGACGTGAGACCAGTGTTGTTTCACAAGGGTCAATGCTGGGTCCACTACTTTTGTCGTTTATATAAAGGATTTCGATGTGAGCATGGAAGGTATGATTAGTAACTTTGCAAATGGCAACAAAATTGGAGGTACCGTGGACTGTGAAGAAAGTTACCTCAGAGTACAACGGGACCTTGGCCTGATAGGCCAATGGGCAGAGGAGTGGCAGATGGAGTTTAATTTATGTAAATATTAGGTGCTACATTTTGGAAAGGCAAAACAGACTTAATTATACACTTAATGAGAGGGTCCTGGGGAGTGTTTCTGAGCAAAGAGACCTGGGACTGCAGTTTCGTACTTCTTTGAAAGTGGAGCCACGGTTTGATAAGATAGTGAAGACGGCATTTGCTATGCTTGCCTTTATTGATCAGTGCATTCAATGTGGGCATTGGGATGTCATGTTGCAGCTGTACAGGATATTGGCTAGGCCACGTTTGGAATACTGCATGCAAATCCGGCTCCCCTGCTTTAGAGAGGATGTTATGAAACTTAGAAAGGGTTCTGAAAAGATTTACAGGGATGTTGCCAGTGTTGTAGGGTTTGAGCTGTTGGGAGAGGCTGAATAGACTGGGGCTATTTTTCCTGGACCGTCAGAGGCTGACGGATGACCTTACAGAGGTTTATAAAACATGAGGGGCATGGACAGAGTATAGAGAAAAGGTCTTTTCCCTGGTTGGGGAGTCCAAAACTAGAGAACATTGGAATAAGGTGAGAGGGGAAAGATTTAAAAAGGATCTAAGGGGTAACGTTTTTCACACAGAGGATAATGCATGTATGGAATGAACTGCCAGAGGAAGTGGTGGAGGTTGGAACAATTACAATATTTAAAAGGCATGTGGATAGGTATATGAATAGGAAGTGTTTAGAGGATATGGGCAAAATGCTGGCAAATGAGATTAGATTTATTTAGGCTATCTAGTAGGCATGCACAAGCTGGAACAAAGGGTCTGTACTATGCTGTACTGCTCTATGTTCTATGTTCTATGTCTGTTTCCGTGATGTATATGACTATGCCTGTATATCGTACTGGCTACAGTTTTCAATATGAAATTGCACTCGTGTCTGCATATGCTTATATAAAAGTCAACATTTTTCCATGCTAGAGGTCGTTACTTGGCTCTGACTCCATAACGCAGTGGCCAGCATGCTACCTGTGTACAGCAAAGGTCGTGAGTTTGAGTCTTACCGACCATTGAGGGGCTTCATGTTCCTGCTCCCTTGAATAACAACTGAAACAATTTGTATATCTGATGAAATATGATCAACATAGATTCATTCCTTTCACAGGCCTGGTTTGATCTATTGTGCTGGATTTCCAAATTCCTGTTTGCCCTTCCAAGAGCTTCGAGAATACCATTCGGATGGACAAGAAGCAACTGATATCAGCAATGTTTTACTTCTGCAGGAAGAATGACGTGAGGCAGTATAAACTGAAGGGTGCTGGGGAAATTATGGGGGAGGTTTGGGAGGTCACTTTGGAAGGAAGAAAATAAAGAAGAGAATCAGGGATGGTATCATAGCTCCAGAAAGGGAGGTCGTCGAGGAGGGTTTGTCTACTGAATGAGTGTGGGTGGAAATCAGAAACAGGAAAAGAGCAGTTACTTTATTGGGAGCTTTCTATTGACCACCACACCTCCCAGTAGCAACGGAGAAACTGAGGAACAGATTGGGAAGCAGATACGGAAAGTTGCAGAAGTAATACGGTTGTTGTCATGGGTGACTTCAACTTCGCTAATATCGACTGGAACCTCCGAAGTGCAAATAGTTTGCATGGAGCAGATTTTGTCAGAAGGATTTCTGACTCAATATGTAGATAGGGTGACTAGCGGGAAGGCCATATTGGATTTAATGCTTGGCAAGGAACCAGGCCAGGTGTCAGATCTCTCAGTGGGAGAACACTTCGGTGATAGTGATCACAACTCCCTGACCTTTAATATAGTCATGAACTGGGATAGGAGCAAACAGTATGGGAAAGTATTTAATTGGGGGAGGGGAAATTAAGATGTTAATATGCAAGAACTGTGGAGGATAAATTGGGAACAGAAGTTTTCAGGGAAATGCATGACAGAAATGTAGACGTTGTTAAGGGAGCAGTTGCTACAAGTACTGGATATGTTTGTCCCACTGAGGCAAGGAAGGGATGGTAGGGTTAAGGAACCTTGGATGACAAGACATGTGGAACATTTAGTCAAGAGGAAGAAGAAATTTTGTTTAAGGTTGAGGAAGCAAGCATCGGACAGGTCTAGAGGGTTACAAGGTAGCCAGGAAGAATTGACTTAGGAGAGCTAGAAGGGGGTATGAAAAGGCCTTGGCGGGTAGGAATAGGGAAAACCCCAAGGCGTTAAATATTTATCTGAGGAAGAAGAGGATGGCCAGACTGAGGGAAGGGCCGATCAAGGATAGAGGAGGGAACTTGTGTGTGGAGTCGGAGAAGGTAAAGGAGGTCCGTACTGACCATTTTTCTTCACCAGTGAGAGGGATTGTGTAGTTTGTAAGAACAGCGTGAAACAGGTCGTATGCTCGAACAGGTTGATGTTAGGAAGGAGGATGTGTTAGAAAATTTGCAAAATATGTGGCTAGATAAAGTCCCTGAACCAGATGGGATAGAACATAGAACATAGAACATTACAGCGCAGTACAGGCCCTTCGGCACTCGATGTTGCGCCAACCTGTGAAACCAATCTGAAGCCCATCTAACCTACACTATTCTATTATCATCCATATGTTTATCCAATGATCATTTAAATGAACTAAATGTTGGTGAGTCTACTACTGTTGCAGGCAGGGCATTCCACGCCTTTACTACTCTCTGAGTAAAGAACCTACCTCTGACATCTGTCCTATATCTATCACCCCTCAATTTAAAGCTATGTTCCCACGTGCTAGCCGTCACCATTCGAGGAAAAAAGGCTCTCACTGTCCACCCTACCTAATCCTCTGATCATCTTGTATGTCTCTATTAAGTCGCCTCTTAACCTTCTTCTCTCGAATAAAAACACCCTCAACTCCTCAAGCCTTTCCTCATAAGACCTTCCCTCCATACCAGGCAACGTCCTGGTAAATCTCCTCTACACCCTTTCTAATGCTTCCACATTCTTCCTATAATGTGGCGACCAGAACTGCACACAATGCTCCAAGTGCGGCCGCACCAGAGGTTTGTACAGCTGCAACATGACCTCACGGCTCCAAAACTCAATACCTCTACCAACAAAACCTAACACAACGTATGCCTTCTTAACAACCCTATCAACCTGGGTGACAACTTTCAGGGATCTATGCACATGGACACCGAGATCTCGCTGCTCATCCACACTACCAAGAATCTTACCATTAGCCCAGTACTCTGCATTCCTGTTACCCGTTCCAAAGTGAATCACTTCACAATTTTCTGCATTAAACTCCATTTGCCACCTCTCAGCCCAGCTCTGCAGCATATCTGTGTCCCTCTGTAACCTGAAACATCCTTCCGCACTATCCACAACTCCACCGACTTAAGTGTCATCCGCAAATTTACTAACCCATCCTTCTAAGCCCTCATTCAGGTCATTTATAAAAATGACAAACAGCAGTGGTCCCAAAACAGATCCTTGCGGTACACCACTAGTAACTGAACTCCAGGCTGAACATTTTCCATCAACTACCACCCTCTGTCTTCTTACAGCTAGCCAATTTCTGATCCAAACCACTAAATCACCCTCAATCCCATGCCTCCATATTTTCTGCAATAGCCTACCGTGGGGAACCGTATCAAACACTTTACTGAAATCCATATACACCACATCAACCGCTTTACCCTCATCCACCTGTTTGGTCACGTTCTCAAAGAACTCAATAATGTTTGTGAGGCACAACCTACCCTTCACAAAACTGTGTTGACTACCCCTAATCAAATTATTCCTTTCTAGATGATTATAAATCCTATCTCTTATAATCCTTTCCAACACTTTACCCACAACCGAAGTAAGGCTCACTGGTCTATAATTACCAGGGTTGTCTCTACTCCCCTTCTTGAACAAGGGGACATCACTTGCTATCCTCCAGTCTTCTGGCACTATTCCTGTAGACAATGACGACATAAAGATCAAAGCCAAAGGCTCTGCAATCTCCTCCCTAGTTTCCAAGAGAATCCTAGGATAGATCCCATCTGGCCCAGGGGACTTATCTATTCTCACGCTTTCCAGAATTGCTAACACCTCCTCCTTATGAACCTCAATCCCATCTAGTCTAATAGCCTGTATCTCAGAATTCTCCTCGACAATGTTGTCTTTTCATGTGTGAATACTGACGAATAATATTCATTTAGCACCTCTCCTATCTCTTCGGACTCCACGCACAACTTCCCACTACTGTCCTTGACTGGCCCTAATCTTACTCTGGTCATTCTTTTATTCCTGACATACCTATAGAAAGCTTTAGCGTTTTCCTTGATCCTACCTGCCAAAGACTTCTCATGTCCCCTCCTGGCTATTCTTAGCTCTCTCTTTAGGTCCTTCCTGGCTAACTTGTAACTCTCAAGCGCCCTGACTGAGCCTTCACGCCTCATGTTTACATAAGCCTCCTTCTTCCTCTTGACAAGAGATTCAACTTCTTTAGTAAACCACAGTTCCCTCGCTCGACCACTTCCTCCCTGTCTGACAGGTACATACTTATCAAGGACACCCAGTGGCTGTTCCTTGAACAACCATCGTCCTATTGAACGGTGGAGCAAGCACTTGGGAGCCAACGGCCTACTTCTGTTCTGATTTCTTATGATGTTGGGTTGGTAATTGAAAACTATCCATCCAAAGCTTGGGGCACCATTCTCCCTCAATATTTTAAAGCAATTGTTGACTGAACAAGTTTCCTGTGTTTGAGCTAAATCAGTTACTATTTAGTGCTCTCACTCCTGTTGCATGGATTTGGTCATCATCAGGGCATACTGTTTCTTGTTACTTTGTGAACTGCAACAATTAATTGATCGTGGAGTTTCTTTCCTCTGTTCCTCAAACACTTGTGCTTCACTCTTCCTTTATTATTGCTCTTTCATTCTCCATTTGGTAGGAATAACGAGGGGAGGCAAGATAAACTGGTCTGCCGGGAATTGTTGTGGTAAAGGTACAAACGTGATGACGGATCACGGTCTTGCTCTGCTGCTACCATTCATTAATTTTACAACAACAGGAAGGATAAACATCCTGAACATTCTTTGTGAATGCCTTCCAAGTAATTTCATACAACATCTACTTCACCATCTTGTTCGACCTCCCAGTTACCTTGAATAACTCTGAGTTACTCAGGCAGGAACTGTCTTTAATATAGGCACATGAGGTCTCCTCAATCAACCCACAAATTTTCCAAAATAATGACGCTTTATTTTATCCTTGAGAAACAGTTGTCATATAGTTCCCAACATTGTTACTTTGATTAAGCAGACAAACTTAATTCTGTTCTCCTCTCTTGAAAGACAGTATAACTTGAGATTGCAAACAGTGGCACTAAGTCCACTAATGATGAAGATAAGCAATATGGTTACTTGAATGTTATCTGAATATTATTTCTATTTTTGCTTCTTTCAGCTATCACGGATACATTCCTTGGACGAGGTGACTTACCAATCAATCACCATTTTATTGCAAGGTATTAAGGACATTTTTGCAAAAATGGTTTGATGGTTTGTGAATGTTAGAACACCAATGGTCATGTATTAACTTTTATCCTTGTTCATTTTCGAAATCGAGATTTAAAACAGCATTGTGAAAATTGGCTAGTCGGGCACCTGGGGGATGGAGCTTATGTATATGGTGGCAGACAAGAAGTTAAGACATAAATACCAACTTATGGGAAAAAATGTAAACTTTGGAAAGTGGTATGCTCGTATTTAAGGTACTCGCTCTATTGATTTTTATTACTGAATACATCTCAAACTGTCATGGAATAAGAAACATCAATAATGCACCAAAGAAAGTTGCAGAAATTACAATTGTTCAAAGTAGGTCTAAAATGACATCCAGAATTTGAGTTCAGCAATATTTTTCTTTTATTTAAATTGGGTTTGGCTCCAGCCTTGAATATGTAGAGCTTTTTAATTTTCCCAATGTCTGCGTGGCTTCCTCCAGGTGCTCGTGTTTCATCCCACAGTCCAAGTATGTGGAGGTTAGGTGGATTGGCCATGCTAAATTGTCCATACTCTCCAGGGATGTATAGGTTAGGTGAAACAGCCACAGGATGCTCTTCAGCGGGTTGGAGTAGTCTCGATGGCCCACTCATTAACGATGTCACTAGAAATCCTGTAATTGTAGCTGAATTGTTATTGTGATGGATTAGAAATTGTACTTAAAATTTTACAGACTCACAATCCGTTGAGGAAGATATGTCACCTTGCCTCTGCCCTAACTGACACATGCATTGTCTGAAGAATGTGAACACAGTTCTAGACACCCCACCCAGGGGAGAAAAGCCTCTCAGCAGCTCAACTCTCTAATTATCTCTGAATTTCATTTTTTTTTAAAGAGAAAAATCTGGAAATAAGAGATTTGGGCACATAGAGAGAGTGAAGGAAGGTGACTTGGATAAATATAAACAAAAAGACAGATAGAGTCACATTGTGAGGTAGACAGTAAAAGGGTCAATTGTCCGTTTGACGTGGCTGTTAACTGATGGAAAGAAAAACAACCAGTTAAGCAGGGTCTTTCGTCACTTTCACGGCAATGGAAGGAGCTTCAGAGCTGGTGATGTTCTTTTAAAGTTGTATAGTCGACGAGTAATCTAATGAGAGAGACAAAGTTTCATGAATATTCTGATTCTGCAGACAAACCTGATATTTTCTCCAATATTTTAATATGGAGTTGCATAGCTAAACTAGTTCTGAAGAAGAGTCACTGGATCCAAAACATCAGCTCTGTTTCTCTCCACAGATGCTGCCAGACCTGCTGTGTTTCTCCAGGTATTTCTGTTTTTTGTTCAGATTTCCAGAATCTGCATTTATTGGTTTTACAGTCACCTGGATGAAGTTTGGGATGACAAGAATTCTTCTGATCGTTCTGTGGCATGCTTGTTGCTTTGGGGAATCATTTTAAAATGATATCATCACGAAAAATTAACTGAAAACATAAACTCTCATTCCCAGCCGCTAACCAGACCCGGGTGGCAAAAGCACTGAATCTTAATCAATTTATCACTATGGAAGATACTGACAGCGCTTGAGGATTTTCTTAATGGCAGCATCATTAACTTTTCTTTTGTGATCATTTTCACTGCAGACCAATTTTCTCCTGTCAACGAGATTTTACAGCATGGACAAAGACCGTTCGGAGTAGCAATCTGAAACTTTTACTCACTTACTGCCTGCATTAGTGGATCCTGTAAGCATTTGCTATCCCCACATACGCTGTGATGTCGTTGGTCAGCGCGTTCTGTTGTTAACCACAAGGCTGATAATTCGAGACTACACATTTCTGAAGTTTCTACTCCATTAGCTTTTTTGGTTGCATAGTTCACGGTTGTGAATGGGGCAGAGAAATTCTCCCTGAGTAGTGCTCTTATCTAGCGAACGAGTACCAAGTGCTTCGACTCCTTTTTCAATGAATGAATGCTCGAACAGTGAATGCTGGAAATCTGAGAAGAAAAGTAACAACTGCTGGATAAACACAGCAGGAACAAAAACAAAGTTGCTGGAAAAGCTCAGCAGATCTGGCAGCATCTATGAAGAGAACAAAACAGAGTTAACATTTTGGGTCCGGAGACCCTTCCTCAGAACACAGAAACACAGCAGGTTTGGTGACACTTGTGGAGAAAGTTCTGATAGCGTTCTAACGAAGGATCACTTGTTCTGAAATGTTGACTATGCTTTTTCTCCCCCACTGCTGCCAGACCTGTTAAGTTTCTCCAGCTAATTGTAATTTTGCTGTTTTAAACGAACGTTCGTTCGAATATTGGAATGAAACAAACATATTATACCGATATGTAATTCTTCAGAAATCTGTGAATTGATTGGATTCAAGCAATCCCATGAATGATTCACTCTCTCTTAGCTCTACAAGAAAGGTACCGGGAGATGGAGATTGTCAGTATAATTCTGTACTGAGTGGTTGGGGCGATTAACTCCAAATCCATTAGGCGGTTCTCCGAGCAGGTTTGAATGCTGCTGGCCCCCGTTGATGGCAAACGGGAAATTTGAGCTATCCACCTTCCTGAAGCAAGCTGACAGTGCTTTAAAGCATCAGAGCACTGTTTGTGGAATGACAAGTGTACCCTGCTGGTCTTGTATTGCCAAAGCAAAGGTTGGGACATTCATTGTGGAGACAAGGGAACAGTCTGATGACACCCTTTGCAGACATATTCATGTCAACGAGAATCAGTTCCCCTACAACTGGGGACGTCTTTGCTCGAGTCTTTCAGTATGTTGTCTGTTCCCGACTTTTCTTATTGCCCGAGGCCAAGATGAGGGTTCAACGCCTCATGTGCAGGAATGAGAAACATTTCAATGTCTCAGATTAGTTAATGTACACGACAGCATCAAACTCAATGCGCCAGCCTATTTAGGAAAGGAAAGCTGCCTTGACTTTCTATGGTCAGTTGGACTGTTCACACTTCATGCTCCTCAGATTCTAGTTGCCAAAGAGTTTCTGAAAAAGAACAACGATGAAGAATGGTTTTCTATTTTCTTTCCTTAATATTTTTCCAATGGCCAATTGAAATTATTTGCACTAAATCTCTTCACCATCTTCCGCATTGTACCATATCCAGGAAAGAAGAAATTCAGTTTTGTAGAGAGATTCTAGAGGCCAGAATTGTTCTCTTTGGAGGAATGAAGGTTTACCAGAGATTTCCTGGAGCTGTTCACAATGATGGGGGAGGGAACAGTTGGGATTGGCTCTTTGATGCAGCAGATCTGGAGAAACTGTTTCCTTGGACACGGGTCAGTTACCAGAGGACTGTGATTGAAGACGTTTAAGGAAAAAAAAAACAGCATGTATGCAGAATAAACACAGAGAATACTGGGGAAACTCAGCAGGTCTGGTAGCATCTGTGGAAAGGGAAACAGAGTTAATGTTTTCCGATTGGTGCAATCTTATTCCAAAGTCAATTTTCTTGAATGTCAACAAGCAAACTGTCCCAAGAAAATGTGGGTTTGGTGACCTGGCCTTACTGGAGTTTGAGCATTGACTGATCCAAAAAGGAATTATTTAAAAGTTCCAAGATAAAGAAATGAAGTCAGCAGTGTTTGAACTCTCGGTGTAAACTGGAATCGATTTCGTAACCTATCACCTCAACCACTCGACCATGATTACACACTCGAAACTGTGGTTTAATAGAGCACAGAACATAGAACATAGACCATAGAACAGTGCAGCACAGTACAGACCCTTCGGCCCACGATGTTGTGCCGAACTTTTACCCGAAACCTAAGGTCTATCTAACCTCCAGCGCTACGTTATACTATCATCCATATGCCTATCTAATAGCCGCTTAAATGCCCCTAATTAGGGCTAACTCCACTCCCTCTCCGGCAATACATTCCATGCACCTACCACTCTCTGAGTAAAGAACCTACCTCTGACGTCTCCCCGATATCTACCTCCTTTCACTATAAAACTATGTCCCCTCGTAAAAGATACCTCCACCCGAGGAAAAAAGTCTCTGGATGTCTAAAATATTTCTGATGGAATAATTTCGGAAGGAAAGGTGACTATTCGGCTTCTCCTGTCCACGCCATGACCCCGACATTTCTATTGATCAGAACACAGGAGGCTGAGTGGAGTTTGAATTGAGCTGTATACAACGATGAGAGATGGAGTAGATGGAAAGAATCCTATTCCACGAGCAGTGAAATAAATAATCAGAGCGCTGGATTGAGATGGAAGGATGCCCTTGTATTCACCACCACCCAAATCTGAAACGCATTGCAGCCAATGTAATACAGGATTAATCATTAGGACATGCAAAGTGCAAATCACGGCAGTTTGTTTAACTAGAGATAAAAAGAGAAAGTGCTCCAAATACTCACAACTGGTACTAGAAATGCCAATGAGTTTGGAACTAATTTTAGGAGTTTGGTCTGCTCTTATGTACACCCAGGATAGGCTAAAACCAGTGGGATTAATCTCAGAGTAAGGGATTGCCTATTTAAAACAGAAATGAGAATGATTTTTCTCCTTCAGAAGACAGAAAATCTGTTGAATTATTTACGACAGAAGGCTATCAAGGCTGCGTATATTCAAGGCTGAGTCTAAGTCACTGTGGGAGTCAAGGTCCATGTGGATAATACAGGACGTTAAGGATTATGAAAACCGAAAGAACTGTGGTTAATTTAAATCAAAAACAAAAACAGGAATTGCTGTAAAAGCTCAACATATCTGGCAGCGTCAGTGGAGAGAAATCGACGTTAATATGTTTATTAGGAAAGGTTAACTCTGATTTCTCTCCATAGATGCTGCCAGACCTGCTGAGCTTTTCCAGCAATTTCTGTTTTTGTTGTTGAGGGTTATGAAATCAGGCGTGATCTCCTTGAATGGTGTAATAGCCCGGATAGGTGCAACTCACTTTCTTGTGCTCCACTATCTTATGGTCTGTCTAACATCTGTTATTTTGAAAATGCTAGAGATCATTATTACAGAAAAAATACCAGGAAATTTTCGAAAAGTTTACTGCAGTCAAGCTGTTGAAAGACTATCATATGTCGTTGGGAAATTACATTTGAGAATTCTGTGAAAGTTCTTTACCAATATTCCAAGCAGGGTTGTTAAAGGGAGCCGGTAGGTGGAAAGTAGCTGGATTTCTAGTAGGTACTCACAAAGGAGCCACACAGAAGGTCATTACACAAGATATGAGCTCGCAGTAATGGAGTAATGAAAGAGCATAGAATGACGATAGGTTAACTTACTGAAGGTAGTGTTAGGGTGAATGCATATTTTTCATGATGGGAAGACATAATTAATGGAGTGCCACAATGGTCAGTCACAGGGTCTCAATTATCAATGTTTATCTTTATGATAGAAAGCGGCAGAGTGCAATGTGTGCTGATTTGCTGACGATACAAAAATACGTGGGAGGGCATGTTGTGAGGAGGACGTGGAGATCGGCAAGAGGATTAGATAGCTTAGAGAGTGAACAAAACATTGGCAGCTGCAGTTTAATTTAGGGACTACAAGGTCATGCACATTCATAGGAGGTGAGAGGCAGACTAAATTTAAAAAAGAAAGAAAATCTAAAAATAAAAGGTGTAGTGCAGAGGAATCTGGGTGTTCTTATGCATAAAACAAAGTTTAATATATCGATGCAGCAAATAATGACTGAGGCAAACAGATTGTTTGCCTTGATGACTAAGGGATTGAAGTTTTAGAATAAGGAGAACTTGTTATAATCGTGCAAGGTTTTGGTGAACCGACGCGCGTACTGTGTACAGTTTTGGTCCCCTTATTTGGAAAGGATATAATGGTTTTAGAGGCAGATCAAAAGAGATTCTGATTGTCTGATTCCTATGATGAAGCTGAAGAGCGATTAAATAGGTTAGGATTTTGTGCATTACAGTTTAAATAAATGAGAGGTAATGTTATTGAAACATACAAGATATTGACAGGGCTTGAGAAGGTAGATGTTAAGAACATCTTTCCACGCGTGCGATAATCTTGAACTAGGAGACACATTTCAGAATAAAAGGATACTTAGTGGGGTGTGAAGGAATTTCTTCTCTCAGAGAGTAATAGATATCTAGAGTTCTCCATCACAAACAGTTACGGAGTTGAGATCAGCGAAAGTATCCAAAAGCAGGTGGGTGGATTAAAAAAGAAGTCCAAATTGAGCGGCATAGTCTTCAAGTGTTGCGTCAGGTGTAAGGGGCTGAATGTCCACCTTCTACTCCTATTCCTGATATCCTGATTTTGTCCTCAGATGGGATAGAATGTGCCTTGTTCCCCGGCTGGAGAGACTCACGCGCAGTGCCCGATTGATTAGAGCATGCGCTGTACCTGTTGGGACGGCCAAACGCGTACTGTGAGCTCACCCGGCAGGGATGTGATCATCTCGGCTCCGTAACCAACGAGGAACAAGAATAAGATTTTGGAGGGTCATGGATGGGAAGGAGTGGCCGGGGAGGCTACATAAACACAGAGTGGAGACATGTAACTCTGAATAAAACATTCTCACATTCCCATCTTGAGAGCGAGCCAGCCGAAGATTACGGGCTGCAATGCTCCGTGACTGACCTCGGTAACTGCCGCCATCTTCGTAGGGGACAATGGGCAGCAGGACTCATGCGCGGTACGTCCTAGTCCGGGGGGAGAATACATCGAATGTCTTTCTGGAATGAGAGGACGAAGTTTATAAACTCCTTTTACAGGGGTTCAGGAAGCGAGAATTTACAAACAGCAAACTCACAGGAAGAGAAATGAAGGGTAGTCAGATAGCGCAAGGAAAATCAGATCTAGCAGTACTTCCAAACAAAGAAATAGTATTAACATTTTGAATGACAAAGAAGAATATTTGGACAGAAAATGTCAATTCTGATGTCACCCTGCCAGATGCTGTTGGATCTGTAAAGTATCTGCAGCATGTGCTGTTTTCATTTCAGTTGTCCAGTATTTACAGTACTTACTTTTAATCAAGATGAACGTCTCTTCTGTTTGCTACCAAAAACTAATAGTGAAAGCTTTTGTAAATATCTTATAGACTATTACAAGCTGCGGATCAACAGCTCGGAAAATCGAGCCAAGTGTAGCATCCAAATATGACAGTCACGTAATTCATCAGGATCTGAATATCAAAAGTCTCTGAATTTGATAGGTAAAAGGTTTGTCTCTTCTATCTGTCGACAAAGATTTCAGTTGAGTGAGAGTAATTTATTAGTATAAGGCCATTAGGGTATGAATGAACTTGATGTAGATCAATTCAAATCAAAAAATGTCACTGAATAATGATCTGCTTCAAAGATGAAATAGTGCTGAAAGATTCACATTATATATATTCTCACAGTTGTACTAACCCATTGGCCTTGATGGGTTAACCAGGAATAGCTCTATCCATTGAGATACAGATGACTGCCTCTGGGAAGAGCACGTCGGATTCACGTTTCTTGTTCAGTTGTGAGTTATATGTCCCAAATCTATGTGGCACAGACCAAGTTAGTATGCCTCAGGAAATAACAACGTCTCTTAACTAGCGTCAATGTTTAACCTTTTATCTTACTAATATCTGTAATAAATTACCTTTGTTGCTGAAATAAATCATGGTCTACCAAAGACCTGCTAGTTTATCTCTTAAACTAACAACTAAAATTGGAGGACGGTTAGTATCAACAAATCTACCCAAAGACGATCCTAGCATAACCAGGTGTCAGTTATAGGCATTGCTTACAACCTCCACGTAAGAGAATGATAGGAGTAACAAACTCTAAGGTCTCGAGATCACATAACAGTGAAACTGGATGAGGAAAGAAAGAGTTCTTGCGACGGATGTCAGGTTGATGCTGAAATTGAGAATCAGGTGAAATTTGGAAGGTTCAGGGGAGAACTGAATGAGCGAATAAGAGAGGCCAATTGAAATAGAAAATAAAAACCGAAAGAACTGCGGATACTGTAAATCACGATCAAAAACAGAAGTTTCTGGAAAAATCAGAGTCAACCGGACGCAAAATATTAACTCTGATTTTCCTTCACAGATGCTGCCAGTCCCGCTGTAATAAAACTTCACAGCTTTTGTTCCTGAAGTTAAAATAGAAAACTTCTTGATTCACTTTTATCTGCATATGAAATGGGAAAAAGATGGTAAAATGGTAAATGGATCCAGTTAATGATTGAAAAGTCGATTTATGATTGGAGGCAGAGAGATTGATGAGACATTGAATCTATATTCTTTACCAAGGAAGGTGATGTCAAGTCAACTGTGCTAAAATTTTAAAACACCCTGGCCAGTGTTCAAAAGTCAGATTGATTAAAGACAACTTCTGTGAACAAATCGAAGCTGACAGTCCTTGAGATTCCCAGGTCCTTCTAGGTGCATTTCTCCTGTCTCTAAGAATTCGAGCCTTCAATCATGTCATTTCTCCTATATTAAACAAAGCTGCAATATCAGCAGTTCCCCAATCCTGTGGCACTTGCTTGCATTCACTGAGCATTGGAAAATCTTGGTAAGAACATTTAAGGCAGACGATACCCCCAAGTTGTTTTTAACTGCCTGTGACAAATTTTAATTTGGCCCGGGTATATCAGCTACTTTCAGAAATGTGAATCTACTTCATACCAATTCTGTCCCTAAGTTTATCACTCACAATTTTTCAGATTCTACATCCTTAACGACATTATATTTAGCACCCCCAAAATTGTTTTTTTTTCCATGAAGTCAGCCAGTCAGCTGATTCTTCTGATATTTTGGCCAGGCATCATTTCCATCGGATTTCGCAGATCATTTATCTCCTGAAGGCAAAAGGCGTTTTCTCTTGATATCGTCACAAACTTGCCTCATTAACAACCTCCTTACTGAAGAGTGGCACTTGCAAAGCTGGGCACCTTTGGACGCACTCAGCACTTTTGGCTGAAAGTGGATTAAAGCGTTTTCTTTTCTATTGGTGTGCTGGGCTGCACCTATCATTGGAATGGAGATATGTGTATAGTCTCCTTGTCCAGTGAGTTGTTTAATACTCCAGTGCCATTCACAACCAATATGGTAGAACTGAAGAGTTTAAATCTGTTCTGTTAGTTGTGGGATCGTCTACCTCTGTCTATCACTTGTTGCTTATGCTGGCTGGCGCTCACATAGTCCTGCTTTGTAGCTTCAACAGGTTAACATCTTGTTTTAGGTTCGCTTGATGATTCTCCATGTATGCCCCCCTGCGTTCTTCATTTACCCATGGTTCATCCACTGGCTTGATGGTAATGGTTGAGTGGGGATAAATCAAACCATGAGTGTACAGCTCACGCTGGAGTATGATTTGACTGCTGCTGTTGACCCGTAGCGCCTCATGGATTTCAAGTATTCATTTCCTATGTTTGTTTGAATTCTGCCCCATTTAGCACAGTGGTAGTACACACAATACAGTGTAAGGTATTTTCAATTTGAATAATGGACTCTATTTCACAAGGTGGGAGCTGACATTATCAAGGGGACTATATTAGCATGGAGTAGGGATTAGTTAACACAGAGATGATTGACAGTTGGGATTATTGAGTCTTTCTTTCTCTTGTTAGAAATACATGACTAGTTTTTGATCCTCAATTATTAAGCAGCTGTGTGAATGATTTGCAGGAGGGGACAGTGCAATGTTTCTAAATTTGCATGTGTTACAAAATTGGTGGTGGGGCTAAAATAATGTTTATGCAAGGGGTATGGATTGGTTGAGAAACTCAGCAAAAACTTTATTGTTGGGTACAATGGTAGAAAATATGAGCTCATGCACTCCGGTCGGAAAAAAAAATCCAATGGCAAACTGCTATTTAAATGCAATCAGATCCCCCAAAACATGCAGCTCAGCGGAATCTGCAGGTTCTTGTGCATATAATACAAAAATGTTAACACGTGAATGCAGCAAGTAATAAGAAGTCAAAATGACCTTTATTTCAAAGGATTTGAAGTTTAAAAGCTGTGAAGTTTTATTACAACTGGACAGGATGTTGGTGAGGCCACAACTGGAGTACCCTGTGCAGTTTTGGCCCGTATTTTAGGAGAGAATATTCCACCATTGGAGACGGTTTAATAGAGATTCATCAGCCTGAATTCAGGGATGAAATTTTCAACGTATCAAGAATTAGACTTTCCACGTTTAGAAGAACGAGCAATGATTTTAATGCAACTTATAGTATTCTGAGTGGGAGAACAAGGTGTGGAGCTGCAGAAACGCGGCCAGGCAGCATCACAGGAGCCGGAAAGCTGACGTTTTGGGTCTGGACCCTTCTTCAGAAAAGAGAGACGGGAAGGGGACTCTGAAATAAATAGAGAGAGGAAGGGCGAAGGTGGATAGTGGAGCAGATATGCGGGAGAGAAGACGGACAGGTCTAGGAGGCGGAGATGAAGCTAGTAAAGGTGAGTGTAGGTAGGAAGTTGCGATGGGGGTTGGTCAGTAAGGAGGGAGGGGCGGATAAGTGGGAGAGAAGATGGACAGGTCATGTAGGCGGGGATGAGAGAGGGGCTGGTCTTGGGATAAAGTCGGGGGTGGGGAGTATTCTGAGTGTCTTGACGGAGTTTTTATTGATAGGTGTTTCAACTCATTGGCGAATCCTGCACTAAGGGCATTGCTACAGAATTGGGGACAGTAACTTCAAACTAAGATGCGAAGTAATGTCTTCTCTCAGACAGAAGAGAATATTTGGAGTTCTCTACCATAGAGAGTTGAGAAAGTATTTAAAGAGGAGAGCGATAGAGTTTTGACATGTCAAGGGGCTGATGGCTATGAAGAACTGACAAGAATGAAAGTTGACATTTTGGATAGATTGCCATGATTTGTCAAGTTGTGAAATGTTACATTCAGTCATACCAGAGGTTGTTTTGACACAATACTAGGTGGCATGTGGGGGCTGGAAACGAAGTGTATCCAGGTCAAAAGCAAGACCATCAAGTGGAGTAGAAGTTACAGAGAGAGGAGATTCTTCAATGAGGGAGGAGGGGCCTCTGCTTTCGCAATCAAGGTTTTCCAAGAACACATTCCAGACCATCTGGAACAGGGCCTAGGAAATGAATATTCAAGGCTATACGTGCTATCAAAAGGACAGACTGATGGGCAGAGGGGGTGGGGTGGCCCTGTTGGTGAGGAATGATATTCAGTCCCTTGCAAGGGGGGACATAGAATCAGGAGATGTGGAGTCTGTATAGATAGAGCTGAGAAATTCTAAGGGTAGAAAGACCCTAATGGGAGTTATCTACAGGCCCCCAAACAGTAGTCTGGATGTCGGATGTAAGTTGAATCAGGAGTTGAAATTGGCATGTCGCAACGGTATTACTACAGTTGTTATGGGGGATTTCAACATGCAGGTAGACTGGGAGAATCAGGATGCTACTGGACCCCAAGAAAGGGAGTTTGTGGAATGCCTCCGAGATGGATTCTTAGAACAGCTTGTACTGGAGCCTACCAGGAGAAGGCAATTTTGGCTCTGGTGTTGTGCGACGAACCGGATTTGATCAGGGACCTCGAAGTAAAGGAGCCGTTAGGAGCTAGTGACCATAATATGATAAGTTTTAATCTGCAATTTGAGAGGGAGAAGGGAGAATCGGAAGTGTCAGTATTGCAGTTGAACAAAGGGAACTATGGAGCTATGAGGGAGGAGCTGGCCAAAGTTCAATGGTGCAATACCCTAGCAGGGAGGGCAGTGGAACAACAATGGCAGGTATTTCCGGATATAATGCAGAAGGTGCAGGATCAGTTCATTCCAAAGAGGAAGAAATATCCTAAGGGGAGGCAGGGGCGGCCGTGGCTGACGAGGGAAGTTAAGGACTGTATAAAGATAAAAGAGAAGAAATATAACATAGCGAAGATGAGCTGGAAGCCGGAGGACTGGGAAACTTTTAAAGAGCAACAGAAGATAATTAAAAAGGCAATACGCAGAGAAAAAATGAGGTACAAAGGCAAACTAGCCAAAAATATAACGGAGGATAGTAAAAGCTATTTTAGGTATGTGAAAAGAAATAAAATGGTTAAGACTAAAATTGGGCCCTTGAAGACAGAAACAGGTGAATTTATTATGGGGAACAAGGGAATGGCAGAAGAGTTGTCTTCACTAAGGAAGACACAAACAATGTCCCAGATGTAATAGTGGCTGAAGGACCTAGGGTAATGGATGAACTGAAGGGAATTTATATTAGGCAGGAAATGGTGTTGAACAGACTGTTAGGTCTGAAGGCTGATAAGTCCCCGGGACCTGATGGTCTGATTCCTAGGGTACTGAAGGAGGTGGCTCTAGAAATCGTGGACGCATTGGTAATCATTTTCCAATATTCTATAGATTTAGGATTAGTTCCTGCGGGTTAGAGGGTGGCTAATTTTCTCCCACTTTTCAAGAAAGGAGGGAGAGACAAAATAGGGAACTATAGACCAGTTAGCCTGACGTCAGTGGTGGGAAAGATGCTGGAGTCAATTATAAAAGATGAAATTACGATTCATTTGGATAGCAGTAACAGGATAGGTCAGAGTCAGCATGGATTTACGAAGGGGAAACCGTGCTTGACTAATCTTCTCGAATTTTTTGAGGATGTAACTATGAAGATGGACAAGGGAGATCCAGTGAATGTAGTGTACCTGGACTTTCAGAAAGCCTTTGATGAAGTCCCACATAGGCGATTAGTGAGCAAAATTAGGGCCCATGGTATTGGGGGCAAAATACTTACTTGGATTTAAAATTGGCTGGCTGACAGGAAGCAAAGAGTAGTGATAAGCGGGTCCCTTTCGGAATGGCAGGCGGTGAACAGTGGGGTACTGCAAGGTTCGGTGCTGGGACTGCAGCGGTTTACAATATACATAAATGATATAGATGAAGGCATTAAAAGTAATATTAGCAAATTTTCTGATGACACAAAGCTGGGTGGCAGTGTGAAATGTGAGGAGGATGTTATGAGAATACAGCATGACTTGGACAGGCTAGGTGAGTGGACGGATGCATGGCTGATGCAGTTTAATGCGGACAAATGTGAGGTTATCCACTTTGGTGGCAAGAACAGGAAGGCAGATTACTATCTGAATGGAGTCAAGTTAGGTAAAGGAGAAGTACAACGAGATCTAGGTGTTCTTGTACATCAGTCAATGGTACAGCATTGGTAGGTACAGCAGGCAGTGAAGAAAGCTAATGGCATGCTGGCCTTCATAACAAGAGGAATTGAGTGTAGGAGCAAAGAGGTCCTTCTGCAGCTGTACAGGGCCCTAGTGAGACCGCACCAGGAGTATTGTGTGCAGTTTTGGTCTCCAAATTTGAGGTAGGACATTCTTGCTATTGAGGGAGTGCAACGTAGGTTCACGAGGTTAATTCCCGGAATGTTGGGACTATCATATGTTGAAAGATTGGAGCCACTGGGCTTGTATACACTTGAGTTTAGGAGGATGAGAGGGGATCTGATTGAGACATATATGATTATTAAGGGATTGGACACTCTGGAGGCAGGGAGCATGTTTCTGCTGAAGGGTGACTCCAGAACCAGAGGACACAGTTTAAAAATAAGGGGTAGGCCATTTAGAACAGAGTTGAGGAAAAACTTCTTCACCCAGAGAGTGGTGAATATATGGAATGCTCTGCCCCAGAAGGCAGTGGAGGCCAAGTCTCTGGATACTTTCAAGAAAGAGATGGATAGAGCTCTTATAGATAATGAAATCAAGGGTTATGGGGATAAGGCAGGAACAGGATACTGATGTGTGTGATCAGCCATGATCATAATGAATGGTGGTGCTGGCTCGAAGGGCCGAATGGCCTACTCCTGCACCTATTGTCTATTGTCTATTGTATATAACTGCTACCGCTGTTTGACAGGCTTAAGAAGTAATTGATGGCCTCACCCTATACATATATAACAGCTGTAGTTGCAGAACGATCTCCTCCTGGACTAGGCTCGATGAGTTTATCTCCTAGCACTGCTCCTATATGGAGGTTTGAGAGACTGAGTGGAGCATTAGAATTTGGAATGAGGAGCAGAAAATATCTTGAGGTTTTCACCTTAGTCCACCAGTCAATAAGGACAGAATTTATCTGGTAGTACTCTCAGCTACATTTCCCGTTCTGTCCTTTAATTCTTGATTTAGTTGCCCACCAAAAATCTAACGTCCACAGCTCTGAGTAAATTGAAAGAGCCAGTCTCCACTGGTTTTCCGGGAAGAACACATCAAAATTGAACAGCCAGTGGGATTTTATCCTCATCTTTGTTCCAATCGAATTTGGAGGGGTCATTGTATCCTTTTCTAATCCCACAATTATACAGGTCAGACCACATTTCAAATGTAACTAGGTTGGCAATAGTGTTAATGACATGTATCGTAGACTGTGTTAGGTCCAATGTTCAGAACATGTCTTCCAGGTTTCTTCAGTCAGCAACAAGCAACTTTTGTGACCAAAACAAACTTACTCAAACAACACACATCGACAAATGTCAATCAATTGGCGCTCTGTTAATATGCTTCCTTCTCAGAACCCGACACTCACATCCATGCATTCAAATATCTCAGGACACAGAATGAATTTGCTACATACATATCACCTCTATAAGATCATAAAGTACAGTAGCAGAATTAGGCCACTCAGCCCAATGAGTTTGCTCTGATATTCGATCCTGGCTAACATGTTTCTCAATTCATTTCCCCTATCTTCTACCTTCAACTCTTGATTCCCCATGAACCAATTACCTGTCTATCTCTGTCTTAAGCACGGTCGATGACTTGGCCTGCACAGCCGTCTGGCTGAAGAAATTCCTCCTGATTTCAGTTCTCAAAGTCGTCCTTTCACTCTGTCGTTGTGCCTTTGAGTCCTAGTCTCTCCTACTAGTGGAAACGTCTTCTTTGCATCCACTCTATTCAGGTCACTCAGAATCCACTAAATGTCAATCAGATTCACCCATATCCTTCTAAAGCCCATCGAGTACAGAATCCTCAAATCCTTCCTCCTGCGACAAGTCCTTCACTCCCAGGATCATTCTTGTAAACAGCCTCTAGACTGCCTCGAATTCCAGCACATTGTTCCTCAGATATGTGGCCCAAAACTAGTGCCAGTATTCACAGTCTGATTAGATCCATCTGAAGCCTCAGGAGTTCATTTCTACTCTTGCATTCTAGTCCTTTTTAAATGATTGCCAAACAACAGTGCATTTGCCTTCCTAACTGTCAAATGAACCTGTATGTTAACACAAAGGTAGTCTTGGACTAGGACACCCAAGTCCCTCTGCCCTTTAGTTTTCCGAAGCCTTCTCAAATTTAGAAAAAAGGCCTATGCCTCTATTCTTCCAACAAAATGCATAATGTCACATGTTGCCACATTTTATTCCAACTTCCAATTCTTTGCTCACTCGCTTATCATGTCCAAGACCTCCTACAGCCTCCTCTCTTTCTCAAAAATACCTATCTTTCCACTTATCTTTGAGTAATTTGCACAAATTTAGCAACAATGCGCTCAGTTTATTCATTCCAATAATTAATGTATAACATGGTTGGTTGTAATCCCAACACCAACCCCTGAACAGCTCCACTGGTCACATTTGCCATCCTAAAAAAATGTCTCTTCACCCCTACTGTCTGCATTTTAAGAGTGAGAAAATCCTCTATACATGCCAATAGCTTGACCCTAACACCGTGGAATTTATCATATTTGGCAGACTCCTGTGTGGCACATTATCAAAGGACTTCAGAAAATCCAAATAGATCATGTCAACTGGTTCTCCTTTGTTTAATTTGCGCATTATATCCTCAAAGATTTCTAAAAAAAAATGAGAGGCATGGCGTCCCAGAAATCACAGAAACCCTACAGTGTGGAAACAGGCCATTTGGTCCAACAAATCCACAGTACCCCTCCGAAGAGCATTCCACCCAGGCCCATTCCCCTACATTTCCCATGTCTAACCCACCTAATCTAAACATCCCTGGACACTATGGACAACTTAGCATGGGAAACCACCCAGCCTGCACATCTTTGGACTGTGGGAAGAAACCCATGTGGACACAGGGAGAATGTGCAAACTCCACACAGACAGTCACCTGAGGGTGGAATCAAACATGGACCCCTGGCACTGTGAGGCAGCAGTGCTAACCACTGAGCCACCATGCCGCCCAATATTTCCCTTGATGAAGCTTTGCTAACTCCACCCTAACTTACCATACATTTCCAATACTCTACAATCTGATTCTTAACAATGACTTTTAAATTCTTGCCAATGTCGCAGGTCAGGGAAATTGACAGTGACAATTTGGATCCAGTGACCATAGTTCTATAGATTCTAAAATAGTTACAGAGAAGGATAAAACTGGTCCACAGGTTAAAGTTCTAAATTGGGGCAAGGCAAATTTTGATGGAATTAGACAGCACCTTGCAGGGGTTGATTGGAGTAGTTTGTTTCCAGGCAAAGAAACCTCTGACAAGTAGAAGGCCTTTAAAAGCGTGATAGCTAGAGTTCAAGGACTATATGTTGCTGTGAGGCTGAAGGGTAAGGTTAGCAGGAGTAGGGAACTCTGGATGACAAGAAATATTGAGGTTTTGACCAGAAAAAAAGGAGACATGGCTCAGGAACAGGAAGCTGGGATCAAGGGAATCCGTGGAGGTACTTAGGTGATAAAGGAGTTTACTGAAGAAGGAAATCCAGGGGGCAAAAAGGGGGCATGCGAAAGCTTTGGCTGAGAAGATTAAGGTGAATCCAAAGAGATTCGTTAAATATATTAAAGGAAAATGAATAGCTAGAGAGAGAATAGAACCTCTCAAAGACCAAAGTGGACATGTATGTGTGGAACTGCAGGAGATGGGCAAGGTCGTCAATGAATATTTCTCCTTTGTGTTTACCGTGAAGAAAGCGATGGGGACTTGGGAAGTTAGTGGCAATATCTTGGGCACAGTTCATACCACAGTAAAGGTGATATGTATGATGGTGGATAAATCTCCTGGTCCTGATCAGATATATCCAAGAACCCTGTAAGTATATAGAGAAGAACTTGCAGGGGCACTGGCTGATATATTTGCTTTATTGTTAGCCACGGGTGAGGTTCCAGAATATTGGAGGGTGGTGAATGGCTGTGCCCTTATTCAAGAATGGTTGTAAATAAAAACCTGGGAATTATAGACCAGTGAGCTTAACCTCTGTGGTAGACATGTTCCTTGAGAAGATAGGATTTACATGCACTTGGAAAGACAGGGATTGGTTTAGGAGTAGCGTGGGAGATCATGCCTCACAATTTTTTTAGAGTTCTTTGATGAAGTGACCAGGAAGTCGACGAGGGCAGTGCAGTAGACGTAGTCTATATGAATTTCATTAAGGCCTTTGATAAGGTTCCAGATGGTAGGCTGCTTTGGCAGATTAGATCGCGTGGAATCCAGGGAGAACTGGAAAATTGAATACAAACTGAATTGGCATGATGGTAGGAAGCAGAGTGTAATGGTGGAAGGATGTTTGTTGGACTGGGGGCCTGTGACTAGTGGTGTGCCTCAGGCTTTGGTGCTCGGCCACCATTGCTGCTTGTTATCTATATCAATGATTTGGATGAGAATGTACAAGGCATGATTGATAAGTTTGTGGATGACACTAAAACAGTAGTATCATGGCAGTAAGGAACGGTATCAGAAATTGCAACAGGATCTTGATCAGCTGGGGAAGGGGGCCGAGAAATGAGAAATGGAGTTTTATATAAATAAGTGTGCGGTGTTGCATTTTGGAAAGTCAAATCAAGGTAGGGGTTTCATGGTGAATGGTTGGGCCTTAAGGTGTCTAGTGGAACAGAGGGACCTTGGAGTGCAGGTGCACAGTTCTCTGAAAGTAGAGTCACAGGTAGAAAGGGCGGTGAAGAAGGCTTTTGGCACACTTGCCTTCATCAGTTAGGGCACTGAGTACAGAATTTGGGATGTAATGTTGTACAGGATTTTGTTCAGGCCACACGTGGAGTATTGTGTTCAGATTTGGTCACCTTGCGAATAGGAATGATGTTATTAAACTGGAAAGAGTGCACAGGAATTTTTCCAGGACTCCAGGGACTGAGTTATAAGGAGAGGTTGGACAAGCTACGAAGTTGTCCTTTAGAGCATAGGAGACTGATGGGGTATCTTATAGAAAAGTAAAAGATCATGAGGCATGGATAGGGTGAATGCACTCAGTCTTTTCCTCACAGTTGGGGAATTGAGGAGGGCGTCAGTTTAAGGTAAGAGGTGCAAGAATATAGGGGAATCTAAGGGGCAGCGTTTTTAGTCGGGGTGGGGGGCACCAATGTGGAATGAGCTGCCAGTGGAAGTGATTGAGGCAGGTACATTAACAACATTTAAAAGACATTTGGAAGAATAGATGGATGGGAAAGATGGCGTGGATGGAAATTATGGTCGGCATGGACCTGTTTGGGATAACGGGCCTATCTCTGTGCTGTAGGGATCTACAACTCGAATGGAGGTAATTTATTCCAAATTTTCATGATGTTAATTGGAGCTGGGAAGGTCCATAGCATCAATTTATTCCATTTGCAGGATTCGGAGTTGGACATTTTGAAAAAAAAAGGAGCCAAAGTTGTGAGGAGTGAAGCGTGAATGAGCAAACTCATATTGAGGTAAAATTGGTAAAAGTCTGAAAATCGTTTCCTCAAATCGCAGTCCATGTGAGCTCAGAGCTCATCTAAGATCTGAAATTTGTAGATGTCTGTTAGCACAAGGAGTTAAGGGACAAGAACAAAAATATCACAGGTGAGCTATGCTGGGGAAATTAAACAGGTCAGGCAATTTCAGTGGAAACAGAAACTGTGTTAATGTTTCAGATCTGAGAGCAAGTGAGAATAGCAAAATGAATGAAAGGGAATATTGCTAATAGAGTGGACGTCAAGACACATTAACAGACAAAAGGTTTCATGGTGACAGATTGAAGAGAGTGGTGATGGAACAGGCAAGCACACAGAAGATGTGCCTATGGAAGATTGGGGGAATAGCAGAAAGCATAGGGGATTGTCAAAGAATACAGGACAATATAGATAGACTGGAGAGTTGGGCGGAGAAGTGGCAGATGGAGTTCAATCCGGGCAAGTGTGAGGTGATGCATTTTGGGAGGTCTAATTCTAGAGTGAACTATACTGTAAACGGAAGAGCCTTGGGAAAAGTTGATGAGCAGAGAGATCTGGGAGTTCAGGTCCATTGTATCCTGAAGGTGGCTACACAGGTGGATAGAGTGGTCAAGAAGGCATATGGTATGCTTGCCTTCATCGGACGGGGTATTGAGTATAAGAGCTGGCAGGTCATGTTAAAATTGTACAAGACTTTGGTTCGGCCGCATTTAGAATACTGTGTACAGTTCTGGTCGCCACATTACCAAAAGGATGTGGAAGCTTTGGAGAGGGTACAGAGAAGGTTTACGAGGATGTTGCCTGGTATGGAAGGTGCTAGCTATGAAGAGAGGTTGAGTAGGTTAGGATTGTTTTCGTTAGAAAAAAGGAGATTGAGGGGGGTCCTGATTGAGGTCTTCAAACTCATGAAGGGTATAGACAGGGTTGATAGAGATAAGCTTTTTCTCAGGGTGAGGGATTCAATAACGAGGGGTCACGCGTTCAAGGTGAGAGGAGAAAAGTTTAAGGGGGATACATGCGGAAAGTACTTTACACAGAGGGTGGTAGGTGCCTGGAACGCGTTGCCAGCAGAGGTAGTAGAGGCAGGCACGGTAGATTCATTTAAGGTGCATCTGGACAGATGCATGAGCAGATGGGGAGCAGAGGAATACAGATCCTTAGGAATTGGGCGATAGGTTTAGACAGTGGATTTGGATCGGCACAGGTTTGGAGGGCCGAAGGGCCTGTTCCTGGGATGTAAGTTTTCTTTGTTCTTTGTTCTTGGAACAAGGTTCATTCTTGTATTCGGTTCTGGGGGACGTCTTATTCGGTTCACTGTCTTATTTTGAGGTCTGGGGGATCATGTCCATTGTTTTTTTTTGGAGTCCCCCATAGAGATTCGTCTTGCGTCTGTCCAGATCAGGCAATAGATTTCCTTTCCTGAAGGACAGTCCTGAATTAGTTTTATTTTTACGGTATTCCAACAGATTGCATTGTCATGTCTTATTCTTGCCAGCCCCGCATTTACCAGATTTATTTAGCTAAGTTTTCACATCCTGTCTTTGCTTTTGAGAGTTGTATTTCATTTGTGCTATTTGACTTTGATTTTACAGAGCCTTAGAACATTTGCCGTTGGGATTTTGTTCTGATTCTAACCGAGACATTCAATGCATCAGGATGTACAGCTGATCAGTCATTGACCATAGATTGTGAAATTGTAGGGACTGTAGGGGGGAATTCCAATGTCCATCCCAACTGGAAGTTCACTGGCGTGGTCACACGGGGTAGAAACTATTCACCTCCAATACCTGTGGGACGATATTCACCAACATATCTCCATTCTTCGCACGCTAGAGGGTTCATATTGGACAGACAATGTTTGAATGCCCAGAATGTCGGGAATGCCATAACTGTTCAGGAGATCTGATGTCCCATCAACATGTTCAGAATAATGGGACACCATTCAGCTGCTGTCACTGTGGAACTTAGTGCAAGAGATCATCCCAGTTCATTGTACATGAGAGAGTGTACACAGGGGAACGATCATTCACCTGCTCTGAGTGTGGAAGAGATTCACTCAGTCATCCTACCTGCTGACCCACCAGTGAGTTAACTCAAATGAAAGATCTCTTAAGCGTTTAAACTGTGGAAATGCCATAAAACATCTCAAGTACTGATAACAAGGTGTGGAGCTGGATGAACACAGCAGGCCAAACAGCATCATAGGAGCAGGAAAGCTTTTTCTGATGAATTCCGATGATTTCTGATGAAGGGTCTAGGCCCGAAACGTCAAGATTTCCTGCTCCTATGATGCTGCTTGGCCTGCTGTGTTCATCCAGCTCCATACCTTGTTATCTCGGATTCTCCAGCATCTGCAGTACCTTTTATCCCAAGAACTGCTAACCCCATCAACTTGTTCATTCTGGTAGGAGATCGGTACATTGCCCAGATTGTGGGAAATCTTTTAAAAGTTGCCAAGGACTGATGATCCATTAACGTATTCAACACTGTTCACAAACCATTCAGGAGGCCTTGCTGTTGGAATCGGTTCAGGCTATCATTTAACCTTACTTCTCACCAGCGAATTCACACTGAGGAGAGTCTGTTCACCTGCCCTGAGTGTGAGAAAGTATTCACTCAGTCATCTCACCTTACTGCCACACCAGAAAGTTCATTCTGATGAGACACCCCTTAAATGCCTAGATTATTGGAAATGCTATGAAAGTTCTCGATAACTAATAAGACACCAGCAAGTTCACACTGGGGAGAGACCGTCCAGTTGATAAGATTAAACATGGTAAATTTAAATAAAAATTAATGACAGCTGAGCTGGCCAGAATGGATTCTGTAAGGGGTTTAGGTGAAGGACTGGTTGAAGATTAAATGCAGACTTTAAATCAATAACTAATGGTTCACAACAAAGGCATACGACAGTGAGGAAGAATGATTCTAGGAAGCAAGTAGGCCAGTATTTTTAATTGGGTTAGTTAAGGACAGATTGAAAGGAAAGAAAGCGTACAGTGTTGCAAATAGTGGTTATCTAGAGTACTGTGGAAGTTAAAAATGTAACAACAAAACATGGCAAAAATTAGAGAATATACTTTGAGGGTAAGCTGACATGTAATATCAAGATAGAAAAGAACAGATTATTTAAATGTACAAGAAAGAAGACATCCACCAAAATGAACTTTAGCACCTTAGAAAATGACACTGCGGAAATAGAACATGGCAGAGGAGGTGACTAAATATAATGCATTAGTTTTCACAGCAGTGGACAACAATATCTTTTAAAAACGAAGTTATTTGAGGAAAGAAAAGGGAAAAAAATGAAATAAATGCAATAACAATCATGAAAGAAAGGGGGCATCTAATGGGTTAAAGCCTGATTACTCCCTAAAGCAGATGGGATGCATCCTGGGATATCATAGGAAGTTGCTGCAGGAATAACAGATGCTCTGGTGGAAACCTTCCCAGAAATCTTATATTCTAGAAAAAAAAAGTTATAAAGGATTAGAGACCTGCCAATGCAACAGCTTTATTTAAAAAAAGGATAAAATAATAAAAATAGTTTTAAAAAAAACATCAATAGACTCGTTAGCTCAGTGCCTGTCATTGGAAAAATATTAGATTCTATCATGAAAGACCTAATTGCAAAGTATTTACAAATAAATAATTCTACAAGCAGAATCAACAAGGCATTAAATTTTTTGGACATGACTCCTGTGGGCTCTGGCACGTATGTCCTGCTTCGAGCAGCATTAGACTGTTCTGTCTGGTTCACCATTACTTTCACTTTTGATCGATTTATTTACATTTGTTGTCGAAAACTGAAGACTAGATATTGCACTAAGAAAACTTCAGCTACGATTCTGGCAACAACTGCGATTCTGTTCTACCTAAAAAAACATTCCCATTCACTTTAGATTTGAACCTGCAAGGGTAATCAACAATATTCAATGGTTCTGCTCTATGAATCCAAGATGGATTGGATTTAAGACGTTTGGAAAAGTTTAAACACCAATGATCCCAATTGTTTTAATTTTATTGTTCAACATTCTGACAGTCCGTCACATTATCATGGCCAATCGATCTCGTAAGGCATTGAAGCACCAGAGCAAAGGAGATCACAGCGACCCCGAAATGGAGAGCAGAATAAATTCTATGATTTTGCTATTCAGCATATCAGGCAGTTTCAGTCTTCTATGGTTGGCTTATGTTTTCTATATATTTTCGGTCTTTCATGCCATTGATCCTTTGGGTATCCGAAACCATGTTGTATATATGCTGCGGAATTTAAGTTGCTGCACAAATACATTTCTTTATGTGGTGACTCAGTCGAAGTTTAGAGAACAGTTGAAGAGTTTGCTAACATATCCAATTATATTAACTGGTAAATTATTTACCAGACTTTAAAATCCAGCGTGTGAGGGCTTGTATTTTGTTTCTAAAGTCAGAAAAGTAGGATTAGTCTGAATAGACGATGTCAAGCTCCCATAGAAGCACGATCTTTAGTTTCAGTTGTTCAGTAAAAGCTGGGTTTCGGACCTGCATTACATCTCTCCCTACTACTCTCTCTAACTTTCATAATTTTCTCTTTATTTTTCCTTCCAGACTGGAGAATTGCATAGTCTTACTGAAATTGCTGTTACAAAGGGTGTGTTTATGAGATGTTACTATATTCGAGCAGTCACAGTTTCGTAGTTAAATAACCCAAACTTCTGTATAATTTTCCCATTGAGTTAAGTTATTCCAAATTATTTTTCTTTTGTTCTATTTTAATTATGATGTATGAATAAAGCGTGTTTTGTTTCTCATGACTGGTACTTTAAACATTTGAAGCGAGGGAGGACATTGCAGAGCCTTTGACTTTGATCTTTATGTCGTCATTGTCGACAGGAATAGTACCAGAAGACTGGAGGATAGCAAATGTTGTCCCCTTGTTCAAGAAGGAGAGTAGAGACAACCCTGGTAATTATAAACCAGTGAGTCTTACTTCGGTTGTGGTAAAGTGTTGGAAAGGATTATAAGAGATAGGATTTATAATCAGCTAGAAAGGAATAATTTGACTGGGGTAGTCAACACGGTTTTGTGAAGTGTAGGTCGTGCCTCACAAACATTATTGAGTTCTTTGAGAAGGTGACTAAACAGGTAGATGATGGTAAAGCGGTTGATGTGGTGTATATGGATTTCAGTAAAGCGTTTGATAAGGTTCGCCACGGTAGGCTATTGCAGAAAATTCGGAGGCATGGGATTGAGGGTGATTTAGCGGTTTGGATCAGAAATTGGCTAGCTGTAAGAAGACAGAGGGTGGTGGTTGATGGGAAATGTTCATCCTGGAGTTCAGTTACTAGTGGTGTACAGCAAGGATCTGTTTTGGGGCCACTGCTGTTTGTCATTTTTATAAATGACCTGGATGAGGGCATAGAAGTATGGGTTAGTAAATTTGCGGATAACACTAAAGTCGGTGGAGTTGTGAATAGTGCAGAAGGATGTTGCAGGTTACAGAGGGACATAGATAAGCTGCAGAGCTGGGCTGAGGGATGGCAAATGGAGTTTAATGTGGAAAAGTGTGAGGTGATTCACTTTGGAAGGAGTAACAGGAATACAGAGTACTGGGCTAATGGTAAGATTCTTGTTAGTGTGGATGAGCAGAGAGATCTCGTTGTCCATGTGCATAGATCCCTGAAAGTTGCCACCCAGGTTGATAGGGTTGTTAGGAAGGCGTACGGTGTGTTAGTTTATATTGGCGGAGGGTTTGAATTTCGGAGCCATGAGGTCATGTTGCAGCTGTACAAAATTCTGGTGTGACCGCACTTGGAGTATTGTGTGCAGTTCTGGTCGCCACATTATAGGAAGGATGTGGAAGCATTGGAAAGGGTGTAGAGGAGATGTTGCCTGGTATGGAGGGAAGGCCTTATGAGGAAAGACTGAGGGACTTGAGGCTGTTTTCATTAGAGAGAAGAAGGTTAAGAGGTGACTTAATAGAGACATACAAGATGATCAGAGGATTAGATAGGGTGGACCGTGAGAGCCTTTTTCCTCGGATGGTGACGGCTCACACGAGGGGACAAAGCTTTAAATTGAGGGGTGATAGATATAGGACCGATGTCAGAGGTAGGTTCTTCACTCAGAGAGTAGTAAAGGCGTGGAATGCCCTCCTTGCAACAGTAGTAGACTCGCCAACTTTTAGTTCATTTAAATGGTCGTTGGATAAACATATGGATGATTAGGGAATAGTGTAGGTTCGATGGACTTCAGATTTAATTCACAGGTCGGCACAACATCGAGGTCCGAAGGGCCTGCACTGAGCTGTAATATTCTATGTTCTATGTTCTATGCCTTGAAAAGAACAGAACATTATGTCTAGTAGACTATCTTCTTAATATATTTTGATGGGATCTATTCCGGTCCATAACAAGCTGGCAGCTCGTCGGGTATCAAAATCTTTATAAATCCGGTTTGTATTTAGGTTTAATGGATTCATGGGCAATGAGAGACGAATGTTGGTGTCTATTTTTATCGTCCATTTTAATGTTGCATTCGGTTGCTTAAAACAAAGTGTGCCTTATGGAATACTGGCGTTTTGTCAGACATTAAGACATTCCTGGGAGTTGAATAAGTCGCTTCGGGAGTTTTACAGAAATTGACCAACGCAAAGCTTTTGAAATTGGCAAATAAGTTGGAGTTAGGGGTGCCTCTATCTTTGAAGAAAGTTTAAATAATTTTGTGGCAATTGTGCAGCATTTACAATTACCCGGAAATGCATTGGAATCTGTGGAAAAGGCTAAAATGCCAAAGAAAATGAAGCAGCTTCCGTTGCATGCAAAAGAAAAATGAAAGAGCAAAACGAAATTAAACAGTTTGAATTCCAATTGAAAGCAGATGAAAAAGAAAAGGAAAGAAAAACCCATTGAGAAGAAAGGCATGAAGCTAAAGAAAAATGGGAGAAAAAGTTAATTTTTGACCTTCAGAAGCTGGAACTGAAAACTCAAAATAGCAGAGGTAGAGGTGAAAGGTTGGAGTAGTGATGAGAACGGTGATGGACAGGAATCCTATCGTAAGCAAACCCCTGGTGTGGTTCTATTTAACTATTCCCAAGCATTACATAATGTAGGCGAGAATAATTTCATTTCATTTGAGGAAGGGGCTGAACATGTGAGTCATGTTGATAAAAATAATGTAGGTATATGGGAAGTATAATGAGGTGAAACATGCCTTCTTAAGTTTATATGAGCTAGTCTTAGAAGCCCACAGACAATGTTTCAGGAATATAACGAGGGAAACCAGTCAAACATGCATATAGTTTGAAAGGCTAAAAATAGTAAGTTTGATAGGTGAATAAGCGAATTAAAAATAGATCAAACTATTTCTCTTTGAGAAAGGATTAATTTGGAGAAGTTCAAATATTCACTTCTTGTAGTAAACAGAAATAATGTGTAAGAGCACAGCATTCAGGCTGCAGGATAACCAATGGAAATGTCAAATGATCATGAGTTGTTTCATAAATCAAATTTTGGCTTTTGACATGAATATCATTCCACGAGGGATAGAAATTGGGGAAAAGAGAAGTTCTCAGGTGAGAAGGGAAGTAAGATCTCAATGAAGATATTAAATATTGTTTTCAACAGAGTGAAATAGAAACCCATAAGGGGAAACAGAATAATAATAATAAAAAAAGCCCAGGTATTTTCATTGTAATGAGGATGGCCAAATGAAGTTGTAGTGTTGGTGGTTTAGAAAAAAAAACTGGGAGGCGGATATGTTGAAAACAGAGTAGGTCAGTGGCTTTTTTGAAGTGTTAAAGGAAATTACAGTGAAAGCTGCAAAAAAAGAGAAAAATACAAAATGATCAGGCTTTTTTGAGAAGAACATGACAAATCTCCCTACTTCATTTATTTGAACGTGGATGTTTATTCAAGAATGCGAAGCAGTGCAAGTAATGGAACTAAAATTTTAAGAGATATGGTGACAAGTCAATCTTTGTTGGCCAGAGATGAGGCAAAATGTAAGTTAGGAGCAGTATTCACAGAAAACGTGGTAATATTTGGAATTCATGGTGATAAGATTTTATAAAGATTCCATTTATCAAGTGAGGTTGGAGATTCCGGTGAAAAGTGAAGAACTGGTGGTAGGAGTGATAGTGAAATTCTTGGATCTTGAAATAGCGTTTATGAGTAATGACATAGCTGGATAACAGATGAGAGTGAGGAGCACAGTCGTTAAAAAGGGTGGGAAATCAGGCATCTGAGGTGTTGAAGGTGTAGTTGAATTATCAAAGACAATTTGATCAAGTGGTTGATAAAAAAAAGACAAGAACAGATGAGGGACAAAGTGGATATTTTTAGTTGAGATAAATTAGCGGAGTTAAAATAGAAAGATGAAAAACTAAAGCAATTGCATAAAAATCAGAAACCAAAAAATCTGATTCTAACTCAGAATGGTAATATCATAAAAACTGACGCCTTGATGAGGAAATGGAAACTATCACATATTCAGGCAGTCAGATATTGTTACAAGTTCATCAAGTCATATTACTGGTGAATTATAGAAAGAAAATATTGTGGGTAGCAAGTGAATTACCAGCAGGAGATCATTTGTGACTAAGAAAAACTGAAGTCAAAATACAAAATCGTTTTTATTGGCCTGAACTCCATAAGGATGTGGTTGAATTTTGCCAGACATGTAATGCATGTAACGTAATTCGAAAACCTCAGGCAGTGATAAAATGAGCACCTGTAATACTCATTCCCGCATTTGAGGAACCTTTTCTCAGAGTCCTAATTGATTGCATAGGATCCCTACCTCCAACAAAAAGTGGAAACCAGTTTTGTTGACCATAACGCATGTGTTTATCAGATTTTCAGAAGGCATTTCATTAAGCAGTATGACCGTTAAAATGAGGTTAAAAGGGCTACTCAATTTTTGTAGTAGACATGGACTGCACACAGTGAAATAATTAGATCAAGTGTCAAATTTTACATCAAAATTATTCAAGGTAGTAATCAATAGCTGAGAAACAATAAAAGAAAATCTACATAACATCGAGAATCACAGGGAGCAATAGAACTGTGGGGTCAGACGTTAAAGCCCATGTTGATGGCAGATAGTCAAGGCTCTCCAGAGGATTAGCACACAGGAATTCCATTTGTATTGCTTTTATGTTAGGGATTCAACTAATGAATCAAATAAACTCAGTCTATTTGAATTACTTTTGGGGCGTGAGTTGAAAAGACCACTGCAATTAATTAATGATAAATTGGTGAGTCTGAGTTCAGAGATCAAATATTTAGACTATCTATCAAGCTTTAGTAAAAAAAATAAAATGAACAGATGGATTCGCTAAAAGGCATTTAAAAAGAAGAACAGCATAGGATTAAACAGGAAGCAGACAAAAATTCAAACATTCCCAATTTTTGTAAGTGGAGATAAAGTGTTATTATTACTGGCAGTAGTAGGTGAAACTTTCAAGCCAATGTTTAGGGGGTCTTATCAAATCTAAAGAAAATTGAGCAAATATTTTGATCAATATGCCAGATAGAAGGTAATTTTGCAGAGTTATCATGTGAATATGCCCATAATGCATTTTGATTTGGGAAGGAAAGAATCATAGAGAACCCCTACAGCGTGGAAACAGGCCCTTTGGCCCAAAAAGTCCACATCGAACGTCAGAGCATCCCAACCAGACCCATATAACCCACCTAGCCTAACATCCCTGGACACTATGGGCAATTTAGCATAGCCAATCCACCTGGCCTGCACATCTTTAGACTGTGGGAGGAAACCGGAGCACCCAGAGAAAACTGACACAGACACGGGGAGAACATGCAAACTCCACACAGACAGTCGCACGAGGGTGAAATCGAACCCAGATCACTGGCGTTGCGAGGCAGCAGTGCTAACCACTGAGCGACCTTGCAGCCCTCGAATTGCACGTTGAGGAAACTTTGTTGGCAGAAAGCAAAAGGGGAATGTGGTACTGGTTACAGCATAGAGTGAAGAAACAAGTTCAGATGTTTCTGAACTGGACATCCCTCAAATTTAATTTGACAATGAGGAAGATCTCAAAAAATGGGAAAATTTCTTGGGTTGCTTTCCAGAGGTCGTCGAAATGATCTGAAATAGTTATCACAATCACATGGGGAGATATACCTTGGTCATGGGCAAGATTTTGGAGTCCATTTTAAAGGATGAGATTTGTGAATAATTGAAAATGCATAGTTAAATAGGGCAAAGTCAGCATGGTTTCATCAAGGGGAGGCCATGCCTGACAAATCTGCTGGAATTCTTTGAGGAAGGAACGAGCATGGTAGACCAAGGAGAGCCATTTGACGCCATCTACCTGGGCTTCAAGAAGGCCTTTGAGAAGTTGCCACACAGGAGGCTATTGAGTAAGATAAGAGCTCATGGTGTTAGAAGCAAGGTGCTAGCATTGATAGAAGATTGGCTGTCTGGTAGAAAGCAGAGAGTAGGGATAAAAGGGTCCTTCTCAGGATGGCAGCTGGTGACAAGTGGTGTTCTGCAAGAGTCGGTGCTGGGACCACAACTTTTCACTATGTGCATTAATGATCTCGATGAAGGAACTGTGGACATTCTGGCAGGGTTTGCAGGTGATACAAAGATAGGTGGAGGGACAAGTAGTATTGAGGAGGTGGAAAGGCTGCAGAACATTTGGACAGGTTACAAAAGTGGGCAAAGAAGTGGCAGATGGAATACAATGTGGGAAAGTGTGAGGTCGTGCACTTTGGTAAGAAGAATAAAAGAATGGACTATTTTCTAAATAGGGAGAAAATTCAGAAGTCTGAAGTGCAAAGAGACTTGAGAGTTCTAGTCCAGGATTCTCTCAAGGTAAACTTGCAGGTTGAGTCAGTGGTCAGGGAGGCAAATGCAATGTTAATATTTATTTTGAGGGGACTTGAATATAAAAGCATGGACGTACTAGTGAGGCTTTATAAGGCTCTGGTTCGGCCACATTTGGAGTATTGCGTGAAGTTCTGGGCCCCGTATCTCAGGAAGGATGTATTGGCCCTAGAGCTGGTACAGAGGAGGTCCACAAGAATGGTCCCAGGAATGGAAAGCTTAATATATGAAGAACCTTTGGTGGACTCTAGGACCATACACATTGGAGTTCAGAAGGATGATGGGGGATCTATTTGAGACTTTCAAAATACTGAATGGCCTGGACAAAGTGGATGTTGGGAAGATGCTTCCATTGGTAGGAGAGTCTAGGACCCGAGGGCACAGTCTTAGAGTAAAGGGAAGACCTTTTAGAATGGAAGTAAGGAGAAACCTCTTCAGCCAGAGAGTGGTGAATCTATGAAATTCACTGCTACAGAAGGCTGTGGAGGCTGGGTCATTGAGTACATTTAAGATTGAGATATATAGGTTCTTGATTATCAAGGGAATCAAGGATCATGGGGAGAAAGCAGGAGAATGAGATTGAAGAACTTATCAGCCATGATTGAATGGCAGAGCAGACGCAATGAGCCGAATGGCCTAATTTCTGCTCTTATGTCATATGGCCTTAAGATAGGAAATACTAACCTACTACATGATGTGATAAAGGGCACCCTGTTCCAGTTGAGCAACATTATGTCAGTATTAACCATGTAAAGATGGTAAATGCTCAAAAATAGATTGAATGCATGCTCAAAGACAACATAATTGAAGAGAGTTGCAGCAAAAGGAGCAAATCTATGTTAATTGTGCCAAAACCACATGGTACCCAATGATTACGTGCGGAGTATTGCAAAGTCAATGCAGTTAAAAATCTAATTTTTATAGTATTTTATGTTTGGATGATTGTATTGAGAGGGTGGGCAAGAAACTTACATTTTTAAGCTGAATTTACTCAGAGAATACTGGTAGGTATACTTATTCAAAAGACAAACAAAATGTCGGCATTCAGGCAGAGAATGGACTATCCAAGTTTGACGTCATGCCTCTATCATTAAAAAATCGCCAGCCACGTTTCAAGAATTAACCAATGAAGTAATTTCTGGATTACCGAGTTGCATTGCGTATATCAAGCATCTAGTGCCTTTTAGTCACACGTGGAACAAACATTTTGAAAATCTATTGGATTATTCGAGCGACTTCTGGAGGCAAGTGGCTGCCAACCCTGGCTAAGAGCAAGTTTGCAAAAGCCCAATTCATGATCCTTGTCCAAGTGACATTGGACACAGAAAGATTGCCCCATGGGATGTGAAAACAATGGTTATTGCTGAGATTTTCGTACCATAGTTTTGACGAAGTTGGAGTTCTGTGGATTAAGGAATTTCAGAAGGTATTTGACAGCCTGAAAGTCATGTAAACTGCTGACCCTTTGTTGGCCACACTTAATTCCACGAAGCCATTCAAGGTGGCTATGATGCAAGTGATTGGGGATAGGTGCAGTACTCTTGTAAGACCACGTGAAGATGGAGACACCTGTTTGTATTCTTTGTTTCCAAGAAAACTGAATAATCACCAACGGATACTCTACAGTTGAGAAGGAGGACTTGAATTTGTTGTTGACAATACAACGCTTCAACATTTATGCTGCCCTAAAATGCCTGAGACAATTGCATGTGGTAATCATAACCTCTTAACATTTTTGAAAAAAAAAGATAAAAATTCCACACTGTTTATGTGGAGCTTATTATCCATTCAATTTGAAAATTATACAAGTGGCAGGATGAGAGAACGTTATTTCTGACAAGTTGTTACCACTTTGATGAAGGAAGTTTGATGGCTTGGTGAAGAGAAAAGCAGACTGAAATGGATTGTTGTAGCGTACGTTTGCGTGCTTAGACTGAATGTAAAGTATACTAATAGAGTAAAATTAAAAGATTTTTTAAAAAAAAAGATCATGTCATCATTGTGAGTTGTTTCATTTGTTTTTGAAAGAAAAGAGCTAATGTGTGAAGAAGCTCCAGCTTTAAGAGTTTTACTTGGTCCTTTTTTATAATAAAAGTTGAGACAGAAGTGAAGAGAGCCTGCTTCAAAGCCCATAAAGTAAACAGATTGTGATGCCTTGGGAATTTTATCACTAAATTCGGGAAAACAGTAGCAACCTGAATGGCATTGGTCAAACTGTGTCAGAAACAGAATTTTCTGGCTTCAGGTTTTACCTGTGGCAGTTGTTGGGGACTTGCAGCTGATTGTGGAAGTTGCAGTACATTTCTCTCTGTCCCCTCACAGCTTCCTGTTGAAGTTTTTGTTGTCCTCGACTGGAAGATTGCAAGTGAGATAACCTACTTTACTGAATTTGCCTTCGCTAAGGGTGTGCTTATGGGATTTTATCATATTGGAGCAGTTATTGTTTCGTAATTAAATAATCTGTTACTCTGTTATGTTTTCCAATAGACATGTTATTCTAATTTCTCGTGTTATTTTAATTTCTTCCTGCTTCTGAAGAAAAGTCCCAACCCGAAACGTCATCTCTCCTGCTCCTCTAATGCTGCCTGGCCTGCTGTGCTTCTTCAGCTCCGTACAGTATGAAAAAGATTATAGTCCAACAGGTTTATTTGAAATCAGAAGCTGTCATAACGCTGATCTTTCACCTGGTGAAGTGTACATCAAAGAGATGAAAAGAAAAACAAAAACCAGGATCTTTTTGCTTTGTTGAAAGAAGTGGCATAGTATTTGTCTTTGTCTGAAAGGAAAATGGGGTAGTTGACACAATCATGTCCGATTTTTGTTTTGAACTTCCTTTTGAAAAAAGCAGATAATGATTGAGAGCAGAAACATGACAATGAAAATGCTAACTCTTGTGTATTTCAAAGCCACTAAGCTTAAACGATAGAGCGGAAAGAGAATTGCGCATTACAATAATGAATTAATTAAGACTCGCGTGGATTTATATCTCAAAAATTAAAACATATTCCGGGAAAATAATAAAACAGGTTTACGTTATCTCAGTGCTTGGAATGCCCAGAAGGAAAAACGGTTTGAAGGCAAATAAATAACGTGTGAGATGAAATGCCAGTTAATAACATCATTTGAATTGATGGAATTTTTTGCGGAATCTGACATTTTTGAAATAGGTGTCTCTGATGAAACATTTTGTTTTCCTACAAGTAACAAGCCTTCCTCTTCCTAAACAATATCCGCTTAACGATCAGTCATAAGTTTGGATTTTCCTTATTTTAGGGACGATATTAGTACATTGTACAATAATAAAAGTGGTCAAACAATGTCTTTGTGGTGATATCATGATCATATTTTCATGAATGGACTGGTACAGTTGACTTTGCAACTCTAATTGCGTCCCTATTATGTAACCAGAATTTAGAATTTAACTGGACAGACCTCACAATCTGAAGCCAGAGTATAAAGTCCTTCTAAATATCTTTTTTTGAAGTGACCGATTTCAACTGAGGATTCCACTTGTTCTCTGTTTAAAATGGCATGTTTCGTAATGTTGAGGTATCTATGCTAACGAAAATGATCAAGTCGACAGGCGTATCCCATTCTATTAGTGCTTTCTTAGATAGTATGCTGCAGTCATGAACAAATACTTGAAGTGAGTAAGCGATTCGTTTGAGAAAATGCCGTCAGTTCAGCATCTCCTCTTTTCAAAGCCATTTTCAGCGTAGAGTGGCCTCTCTCTATTCTTGAAACATTTTTAGATAATAAAAACACAATTCCCTGGAGAATAGGAAAACATATAGTGTGTTAATTATATCTAAATAAGTTTGTTAACTCAAAAATCAAGAATTTAGTCGTGTTCAGAATCATGTATTTCACCGCACACTTGGTATGTGATAAAACTTAAACTTGTCATCAGGAAGCTTTAACTCTGCCGTCCTGAGAAGGGGTGAAGCCCAACTTGCCAGCTGACATCAATGTACTTCATATACTCTGCTTATAAAAAAAAGTCTAAATCTTCTGACAATTTCAAACTCGATTTTAAAATTTAAAAATAAAACAATTAATTTCAGATTCTGAGTTACATGTTGTGAGAACTAATCTTTGTTACTTTATTTTTGTTAACATCCAAAGCATGATCTGTTTTAAAGGCCGTGCCTTTTATTTCTAGAAAATGAACACTTTCTAAATTTTTCATGGAACTTGATCTGAAAGTCTCAAACGGATGATACTTTTGGACTGTTTTTTGTTCAGTACCAATTTCTCTGGCATGTAAGGAATGACCTCATTGTAACACCATGGAAACTTTCTGTGAAAATAATCCAATATTTACAGTGGTATACTTTAAATACACTTGACAAACAAACTTTTTGACCTCTTACTCACCCATGTCTAAGGGTCATATTCTTTACACCAAACATTCTAGATCCTGGGTGACTATGCACATTGCTTTATCTCGCCGCATTCAGATGGATCAATGGGGGAGCCACTCTCACATACTTCACAAGGTTACTCGACTTTCATTGGTAGGTAACTGCCCTCTGTTTATATGTTCCTGCTTGGTAAGCTTTGATTTTTCATAAATCAGAGAAATGTTCATACTTTTTGTTCCTGTCGATAACCATATTTAACCTGCAGCTCTTTTACCAATTCTCACAAAATTTTATTACCTTTATCCAAATGTAAAGCACTCAAAGAGATGCTCAAGCTAAACTGTTTCGGAACTGTTCCTCAATCAATTGCTCCTTCCATAAACTCTGTCCAAAGACAGTCAGGGATGGACGCAAAATTACCATTGCATATTTTTACAATTTTCAGCACATTTTTATTGCCGATGTTACAAAATTTGACTGCCTACCAGTCGCACTTCAGAATATTCTAGTTTCATGGTAACTTCAATGTCTTTCTTTTTCCAACTTCAGAAATTCAATGCTTATTAAATCATATCTCTCTGACCTTTCCCAGTCCTAACAAAAATATTGATTCGCAGAGGTTCACGATCACAACTACCTAATGGTGACAATTGATGATTTGTAAATGATTTTCAGATCAGCCATTGAGTTTGGTAGCAAGAGAGCGCTTAGTTAGATAAAGAAAACATAAAATTGCGACACTTAGTGATCATTCACTGATACCAGGGAACAAACGGGCAATTTTCAGGGAATGTGTTGAACTCATTCAATGGTGGCAGCAGCATTCTTGTCTCTAGCTGCAGTGTTAGGAAACTTAACCTTGGGTATTCCTTCATTTTTTCTGGTCCACTTTACACCCGCCTAGTGAGGGCTGCTCAATGAAGACTGATCTCTGTAGACCATCCGGTAAGAGCTGTGTGTACAAGGTCTGCTTGATGAGAAATTCCTCCCGCTCCCTTGCCCCATACTGAAAAAAAGCACCTTTTTACATTAGCACTTCTTGTAACATCATATTTCTCGGGGCAGGTTATTTTATCTGTGTAGATTAACTATCTGAAACCTTCCGGCCAACGGCCATGGGACAAATTCTCATGAAATTCGATGACCACTGTCCTTGCCCTCCTCAGTTTGAAGGTTTGTTTGCATTCATTCTAAGAAAAAAACCTCCTAATTTTCGAAAACGTCACGCTGGACAATTTCAAACAGGTAAACAGATGGAGAATTGTAAAATACTGAATAAAAATTAATTTATTGATCACACGTAAGTCTATCAATTAGTCTGCGATACACGCGGACACATAGTAGGGCATTTTTTTAACCAGATAAATTGTTGACGCCAGATCAATGTGCATCGTCACCACTGTGCTTTTCGTAATTAGAACATAGAACATAGAACAGTACAGCACAGTACAGGCCCTTCAGCCCAAGATGTTGTGCCGAACTTTTACCCTAAACCTAAGGTCTTTCTAACCTCCACCGCTGCCTTATACTATCATCCATATGCCTACCTACTAGCCGTTTAAATGCCCCTAATGAGGCCGACTACACTACCCTCTCTGGCAATGCATTCCATGCCCCTACCATTCTCTGATTAAAGAACCTACGTCTGACGTCTTCCCAACATCTACCTCCTTTCACTTTAAAACGATGCCCCCTCGTAAAAGTTACCTCCACCCTAGGAAAACGTCTCTGGCTGTCCACTCTACCTATACCTCTGATCATTTTGAACACCTCTATCAAGTCACCTCTCATCCTTTGTCGTTCTAAAGAGAAAAGCCCTAGCTCTCACAACATTTCCTCGTAAGACCATCCCTCCATTCCAGGCAACATCCTGGTAAATCTCCTCTGGACCTTTTCTAACGCTTCCACATCTTTCCTGTAATGAGGTGACACAATACTCCCGATGTGGCTGAACAAGGCTTTTGTATAGCTGGAGTATAACTTCACAGCTCTTGAATTCAATGACTCTGTTAATGAAAGCTAACACACCATATGCCTTCCTAACAACTCTATCCACCTGGGTGGCAGCTCTCAGGGAACTGTGAACATGAACCCCAAGATCCCTCTGCTCCTCCACACTGCCAAGAATCTTTACGTTAACCCTGTATTCTGCTTTCAAGTTTGTCCTTCCAAAATGAATCACCTCACACTTTTCAGGGTTAACCTCCATCTGCCACTTCTCAGCCTAGCTCTTCATTCTATCAATGTCTCTTTGTACCTTAGAACAGCCCTCCGCACTGTCCACAACGTGACCCACCTTTGTATCGTCCGTGAACTTGCTAATCCACCCTTCCACTCCTGCATCCAAATCATATACAAAAATCACAAATAGAAGAGGATCCAGAACAGATCATTGTGGTACACCACTCTTAACTGAGCACCATGTTGAATATTTTCCGTCCACTACCACCCTTTGTCTTCTAAGGGTCAGCTAATTCTGAATCCAATCTGTCACATTCCCCGCTATCCCATGCCTCCTGACCTTCTGCATGAGCCTACCATGGGGAGCCTTATCAAACGCCTTACTTAAATCCATGTATACCACATCCACTGCTCCACCTTCTTCCGTGTGTTTGGTCACCTCTTCAAAGAATTCAATAAGGTTTGTGAGGCATGATCTACCCCTCACAAATACATGCGGACTAACACGAATCAAACTGTGCCTTTACAAGTGATCATAAATCCTATCTCTCCGAGCCCAGTCCAATAATTTGCCTACCACTGACGTAAGACCAACTGGCCTGTAATTTCCGGGGTTATACCTGTTCCCTTTTTTGTGCCTGACCTCAACCCAAACTGACTCTGTAGACATATCATTCTCGAACTGCCTTTCAGTAGCTGCTATACTCGCCCTGACTAGCAATGCCGCTCCCCCACCTCTTTTTCCACCCTCCCTATTTCTTTTAAAGCATCTAAATCCCGGAACTCCCAACAATCATTCCTCTCCCTGAGTTACCCAAGTTTCTGTAACGACCACAAAATCGTAGTTCCAAGTACCGACCCATGCTCTAATTAATTCTTCCTGTTTGCTTCCTCAAGCTAGAATTTTCCCAAGTTAATCTCTGCTATGATAGCTGTTGAGTGTAATTAAGTGTTGTACAGACATTACGATCACAATTGTTTTTTTTTATGGGACACCAATATCTAACATCCAGAATTTCATTCACCATTCTCTCCCCCATTCCTTTCAAAGGAAACTTATGGTTGAATGGAACAATCAGTTAGAATGCACCACAACTCTCAATGAAATCGTTTATTTGCTGGAAAAAAAAACTTCAAAGAAGAAAATCCGGCTATCTCAAATATGAAAAGATGTGCAAGCTGGCATTTTAGCAGTTGCAGAGTATGAAGTATTTAACTAAAGGGTGAGCTACTTGTTACAGATCTTATTGCATTAGTGATGACATTTTCAAGACCGATTTAAGTGATGCCACTCTGTAAAGTTTAACTGATAGGAAACTTGCACTGATCATTGTAGGTCAGCAACCTATCTGTCTTTTCAATACCACGATCCCAGAAGTAGCACATTTCTTATTACCACAAGTTTTGCAGTCATTTAAAAACATAACACATCCCAAATTCAGTCAGGCAGTTAGGGATTGGCAAGAAATACTGTCTTCCATATTGACTTAAATATCCTCTCACTGAAACAAACATAAAATATTCGGATTTGAAGGGGAAAGTTTTGTCCTGCACGTGAGAAGAAAACAAGCAGCTTTTCCACCATGTTTCTGCAAACTGGAACAGTGGGTCAAAGTCCAAGAAGTGCGAAATTTATGATGGAGATGAAGATAAAGTTTTAATCCAGAAAATGGTGTGCGTGTGAAGTTTCAACCACAGAAAACGCTTGAGGCCAAAACATTGAATGCTTCCAAGAAGTAGTGTTGTGTTATTCTGAGGTTTACATCTTTCTGATGAAAGGCAAAGGGTAAAAATAAAACAGGAAAAAATATTGATATTGATGATCCACTGTGAACATGTTGAATGGTAGAGCAGACTTGATGGACTGAATGGCTTACTCTCGCTCTCATTTTCGATGTTTCTATGAATCTCCTGTTCATAATTGTATGCACCAATGGATGATTTTGGCACCGTGCCTGTATGTTATATGCACTGTTTGACAGACATTTTCAATGACGTTTGAATAATAAAATATTTTTTTTTCAGTAGCTTACAATTCTTCATTTGTTTGTCTATTTGAAGATGCCCTTCAGGAAGTTCCAACATGTAATTGTGCCGAATAGTTAAGTCCAGTTCATTTCATTTTCAAACAACATATCCAGGAGTGTTTCCCAGTTTGAGGTATTGCTTTTTTTTTCATCCAGACGAAATTAAGCGTTGTCATGATTTTTCCTGGTGCATTTAGTCTTGGTAGCTGTAATCAATTCAGTTATGCATGTGAGAAACAAAACCAGAAGCTGTTGGAAAAGCTCAGCAGGCCTGGCACGATCTGTGAGAGAAATCGGCATTAACATTTATGGTCCGTAACGAGGAAGGGTCACTGGATGCGAAACATTAACTCTAATTTCTCTTCAATTATGCTGCCAAACCTGCTGAGCTTATCCAGTAACGTCTATTTGTGATTTTCGGATGAATGGTCTAGGCCCGAAACGTCAAGCTTTCCTGCTACTATGATGCTGCTTGGCCTGCTGTGTGCATCAATATTTTGACTCAGTGAACGGCAAAATCGCAGTTTTGATTTTCCATGTCACTCACGTAGATCAGTGTAAACCCATACAAGCATTCAAGAAAAAGCCAATGCTCTGAAACGTTGACTTTTCATAACCCCCGCAATTGGGAAGCTCTCTAACACCACCCTCTCTATTTTATATAGCTGCAACATAACCTAAAGAAATAGTTCAGGCAAAAGAAGTGAAATAGCACATGAGATAAAAGGTACTGCAGATGCTGGAGAATCCGAGATAACAAGCATGGGGTTGGATGAACACAGCAGGTCAAGCAGCATCGTAGGAGCAGGAGGCTGCTTGACCTGCTGTGTTCATCCAGCCCCATGCTTGTTATCTCTGAAATAGCACATGGGCGGATGGAGAGTGGAAGGTTTCCTCCAAAGCAACACGAATCACCAGAAGGCAATAACACCATCAAACGTAAAAGCAGAAGTAGGATATTCGGCTACAAACCTGCTCTGCGATTCAATGATATCATGGCTGATCCTCACTCCCACTTTCCTGTCTTTTCCCCATAACCCTCCAATCCATTATTGTTTAAAAATCTATAACTTTGGAAGATCATCGTCCAAGTTTTTAAAAAAGAATTACGATGACCCGTCAGGACACTTACCTGCAATAAACCAAAATAAATGTCCAGAAGAGTTTTCACGGAAGTCAGTAACCATTGATGTTTTTACTCTAAATGTAAAAGCAAACTGGGGCTTTGGATCCCTATGCCTGTATTAAATCCCTTTGCTGTTTCTTCATGTGTCAGTTTTCCCTGCTGTGGTCGATTGATTTTTTTTTTGCATGTTGATCTACAAGTTTGAAATTTGCTACATTTGAAGGAATATACTATTTGTAACCATGTCAAAACAGACTTCTTAAAGAACATAAAATAACAGAGAACCAAATGGCCAATAGAAAATTGAAGGAATGTAAGCACAAACCTGCTTTTGTGTAGTACCGGAGACTGAGGGTATTCTACTGCCATTAAAATAAGTGAAATTAAGGATCAGATGTACGGATGTTCTGTTAAAATAGATTTTACTTATTCACATTTATTTCAAATAATCTGAGGATTTGTTTCCCTCAAAGTTTCACTATATCCTTCATATCTTCTCTGAATTTGTACCGGGTAACAGTATAAATAATCATTCTTCAGTAGTGATATATTTAGGGTTTACAACATCGCCTTGATAACAATAAGGATGCAACAGTCTGGTAATGACCTAAGTCACGGGATGTGTCAACCAAAGTATAATGAGACTGAATGATAAAACGGTTAATAGAATGATGGCTTTCCTCCGGTTCTCCCTCACTGAATTGTTGCGATTCTCATTTTTTTTTAAATTCCCTAGAGTGTGGAAGCAGGCCCAACAAGTCCACACCAACCCGCAGAGCATTCCACCCAGACACATCCCCCTACAACCCCAACAAATCTACACATCCCTGAACACTACGGGCAACTTAGTATGGCCAAACCACCTAGCCTGTACATCTTTGGACTGTGGGAGGAAACCAGAGCACAGGGAGGAAACCAACGCCAACACGGGAGAATCTGCAAGCTCCACACAGATACTCACCTTAGGGCGGAATTGAGCCCGGTCCCTGGCACTGTGAGGCAGCAGAGCTAACCATTGAGCCACCATGCTGCCCCTTTATGTGCTGCTGGATTCCAATGCGGGTTCTATTCGCCACTAAAATGCGTTTTGGATAGTTAAAGAATTAACCGTAAAAATTAAGAGAAATGGAATCCAAGCAGTCCAGGTGCTGTAAATCCTGACCGACGATATCCCTGGAGATGAAGCTAAGAAAATTACATTTGACCGGCAGCTCCACTGGGTTTCTTTATTCAGTGATTTTCTTAAGCTCATATGCAAAATAAACCTAATATTCTTCAACAAGATCAGAACTGAGATGATTATTAACACTGTAGTTGCAGTGTTTTTTGCTGCAAGAGTTTGTTTTAAATTTCTGGCAGCAAATCATCACAAATCTGTCAAATGTGAAGGAAACAATCAATCAACCAGTAAAGTCGAGAGTGATTGTAGTCATGTATATAATGACTTTGCACACAGGCATGTGGGACAAGAAGGAAGTGGGAATTGACAGCTCAAAATTCGATATGATATAATACTATTGATAATGACCAATATATCTGACGTTGCCATGGCCATCATATTAACAGTGATGCACTTGGAAAGACCACAGTTTCTTCACAAGATAATTAAAATAGTCATTGAATTAGCTGTAACAGAGACAGAAAAGATCAGTAGTACACCAATGCATGATTTAAGTAAGCGTGAAGATACTTATGAAGAGCATTTGAATGCATCCTATTTATCATATTGTAATTTACCCAAAACGTTCATATGTTGGCGCAGACATCATCTGTTTGGTATGGAGAGATCACCTAAAAGTTCAACTAAAGTACATGCAGCGGGCGTTGATAGTACGTTATTACTACACCAGTAATGTTTTCAGATAGTTGGAAAGATAGGAAGTGTCCACATCGTTTTTTTTTTCATTTTGTTTTATTAACAATCCATTATGGAACAATGACATTGGGAAAATGATTGCTTATACAATATGCGGCATTAACAATGACAAATTAATTGTCACTCAAAGCAACAGTTTAGAGTGACCTACCAAGAAAACAAAGAACTTTGAGAACCGGATAGTAACTCTCTTTCAACAGCAAAATCACTGGGTTCCCCATTTTTGAGAATGAATGATTAACCCAGGTGCTGACTATTTGCGACTGGTTCATGACCAAGGTGAGGAAAGGTACCTATATTTATACACGCATCAGACCTCCGGGGAGTCAATACTGTCAAATCGTCACTCACGTTAATAAGAATTATTTAGAAAAAAAAATCCTTTTTTAAATGTCTAATACATGAAATGAAAGACAACTTGACTCTGGTATTAGCAAGTTGCTTAAACTGCTCTCTCTATTCATCAGACCCTTATTTTATGTATTTACCTTATTTATGAATGCAGACAGTTGTCCTTTCTGTAAAACAGCCCTACCTAATAAATTGGTTTCATTTTATCTGTTGTCATTCATAACTGTATTCACTGCACTGTTTCACCTAACCACTAAAGCCTCCTTAATTACATTACATTTCTTCAAAAATCATTTCTTTCATTTTAATTTCCTAACCTCCATATTTTGCTATCACTGAATCAGTGCGTTGGAAACAAATCTTTTTGATTAGTTATTTACTAATAAGTTCAGGCAGATCTTCCATTCACTCTTCAAGCTGAGAGTATGTATAATGTTTCTCTAGCCCACAGACGTTCAGTTATCTGATTTTCAATGCTTTTCTTGATTTCTAGAAAATTTCATTTCTCCAAAGTTTCAGTTATGCGTCCATCAACCCTACACAAGTGTCAATATAATCTGCAACAACTTTCATCATGAAATTACCCATCTCACTTTCTCAAATAGGACATCCATGACAATTTAGAAGAGAAAGAGCTCAGCAATCCGATTTTGATTTCAAATTTTCCAATTTCCTCAAAATTGCTTTGGACTATTGTCTGTCACTTCGTGCTCATGTGGTATAATAGTAAAATTTAATTCTCATGGATTCTTCCTTAGGTATCTTGAGCCTAAACCTTCGCTGGGATGATGAATACATCTTCCCGTTATGTACTCCATGTATCTCCATCAGTTCACTGGAAACAAGATAAAGACAAAAATAATGTTTTCCTTCTTGAAGTGAATCCTGATTGATCTTCACTGATTTCCAGGATCTTTTCTCTCCATCTCCAGTATATGACTGTTTGATACGCTAACGTTTGACATACGTTTAATTACAGGTTGCACTGTGAAAATTCACCGTGGTTCCTCGACAGGTTGGAAAAAAAATGAACACTAACACATATAAAAGCATGGGCAAAAGACACATCAGGACATGACCACTTTCAAGCTCCTCTCCAATCCAATCATCATCCTGACTTCGAAATACATTTCCAATCTTTTCCTCTCACTGAATGAAGTTCCTTGACTTCCTTCCTTAAAGGCATTGTGGTCCATCTGTAGCATATGGACTACAGAGGTGCAGGAAGGCAGCTGACCATCACCTTCTTAAGGGGTCACGAGGGTCGAGCAATAAATGCAATGACGTCTAGAATGCCTCATTGCTGGAGTCTTTCAAGGTATCACCCCTCCTCACTGCAATAACCGATTCCTTATTTCAGATTGCAACATTACCTCCTCCTTTACATCCCTTCTTGTTCTGCCTGGATGGCCAATACCCTGGACCGTCGAGTGGACAGTCCTCTCCCTCCATCAATTACACCTCTGTGATGGCAGCAACATCGCAATTCCAATTGTCAGCCCACATCCTTTTCTGTCTTACCTTGAATACACTTAATTTTAAAGTCAAAGCCTTCTAGCCTCGCTTTATTACATTGAACCTCAAATGTCCGAACCTTCTCTGCTTTGGTTTCTTTAAAATATCATGCTGTGTGCACATTGTACAAACCCTCTGTGTGCCCTCCACTGCTGATCTGGCGTTAAGAACTCCCAAATACACGAGTAAAACCACTCGCAAATGTTTTGGTCCCGTTTTGTTCAGATCTGTAGATTTCTTTCAGTTCTCGCTTAATGGCTTGTTATCCAAGTTGGTTTGTCACTAGGCGTTTTCTTTCGATATATTGAGGAACAGCAAGACAAAGAGAGACAAAGTCAGAGAAAGAGAAAGAGATGGAAAAAGCTGTGTTCCTCCAGCTCTACACTTTGTTATCACCAACTTAGTAAATCTATTTTCCTAGATGAAGGTGCGGATAATAGAGCACTGTCGAGTACAGACTTATGAGATGAGAGTTGGGGAATCTGACATTGAATATTATGGAAGCTATGACACATTTAGGTCCAATCTGTGTCGGTGTTTATCCTTCAGAGAAGACGCAGACTTGTTTTTTTTCTACCCCTCTCCATCTGATCAAATCCTCTTCCATATTGCAAATTAACAAGTTTGGTTCTGATGTTATACACTGAATGTCTTTTGTTTCATTATGCAACATCAGCATTCTACATTCAGAAGTGTTCAATTTTCGTTGCTTAAATCTATTTATTTCAATTTTCAGATTCAAGGCCGAGTAAAAACATGGCAATGTGAAAAGATATAGACTTGAAATGAGAACACTCTAACAGTGTTGTGGTAATTGGCAGTATGTTGGGATGCTGAGATCCGTGTGCATTCCAGCAAAACAGGAACGTGCTGTCACCCTATAGACTCATGACTTTGAAGTTGAATAGTTGCCACAGTGATCGCTAATGAGTGCACTGAATTGGCCAGTTCTCAAAGCACAGCAATATTCTGGACGTGGATGATGTGAATGTTAGACATTTGAAGAAACAAGTGTTCAAGTTTCATACGAGTTGCTCCCTGGTTCCTATCTGTGTGGAAAACGTGGAATTGCGCCATTATCCTTTGACTCAGCAAAGGAAGCGAATCCACCTCTATGTCATGAATCTTCACGGTCATCAACTGAGTCTGCATGCAATCATGATGCCCGCAACCCGCCCTCATCCGCCCATAGCAATCCAAGACAAGAATGAGGCGATAGTCTGAGGATATGGGTGCAGGTTTGTGGGGCAGGGATTGTCTTCTCTTGTGTTTTATGGCAATATGGTAGTGTCATTTTTATTATCATGCCAAGGATCCCTTTGCATTTCCTGCCAGTTTCAAGAATTTGAATTTGCAAATTACCCACTCCTCCTTTAAATGGCACAATTCAGCTGCTTTTAGCTTCTTCTCATACTTCTACCAAAATGCATTTTACGTCTCCATGTTAAATTCCATCTGCTTTTATTCAGCCCATTTTGGCTGCTCCCATCTCATTGAAAGCAGCCAACAGACCTCCTAAAACCTTACAACGTTTCCACCATCTAGAAACTTTGGAAGTATGCTCTCGGCCCAGCCGTGTAAATTTCACTGGAAACATCTGGGAGCTTGTGAAAAAGAAGAAACTGAATATAATATCTGTGTAAGCTAAGAACATTTCTCGATAATAAACTCTGCACAAAGGCCTGTTCAACTGGGTTTTAGCTCTTACCTTCTTCGATTTGGTCTCAGTTGCATATGAGCTTTCAACAACAAGGTAGAGTTTCTGTTGCACGAGCATAATTAACTCTTTCCTCTCAAACAGTCATCAATGTACATCAAATAATCAACACCAGTTAGCGTGAAATAGCACTGTAGACTGCTCTCCAGGATGAACACCAACTGTTCACCATAATTCTCTGATTTCTGACTCTTGAACCATATTGTCGCTGCTGTCTCTTCAATCCCACAGGCTTTACGTATGCTCAAATGCATTTGTGTGGCATGTAATTAAATATACTCTGAAACTTTTTTCATGGACATGTCATCCACACATCCTCCACCACCTCTTTCTGAAGATCTGTGGGATAATCGAATATATTTGGAACAGAGGAGATCTAACTTCTCATTAAGTAAGTGCTCGTCCAATTTTGTCCCTTCTTGCCGACTTTCTGCTGTCAATCGCGAAAATTGTCTCTGTTTCATAAGGCAATAGAAAATGACAGGAAGAAGTGGTTCGGCCCCTTGAGCATACTCTGACATTCGACAGGATTGTGGCAGATCCGATATTCATTACACCAACTTTCTTGCCATTTTTTCTCACCCAATGACTCAATTATGGTTTATGGACAGTGTAATTTGATTGTAGCACTCTGTCGGGTAATGAGTGCCAGATATTGGAAACTTTCTGAGTGAAAATAAAGCAATAGTCTTCTGGAACTGTATAAAATGTTGATTAGGCCATATCTGGAGTTTTGGTCTGGAATCTACTGTGTTGATAAAGATGTGGTTGTACTGAACAGCTTTCAGAAGATAGACTATATATTCTTGGAGAAAAGGACACTCGTGGGGACTTTATTGAGAATCACAGTTTTATGATGGATATGGATAAGTCATACAGGAATGTACCATTCCCTGCGGTGAACGAATCCATGAGGGGTGGACAAGATAGGCAGAAGGCAACTGGCAGAAGGGTTATAGGAGATGTGAGGATGAAGAATCACCCAAACAATGGTGGCAACCTGAAACTCACGTCCTGTAATTGTGGAAAAGGCAGAAGCTCTCACAAGAGTTCAGATGTATTTGTAAGTATTCTTGAGATGCCAAGGCATACAAGTGTTTGGGGCAAAGTGCCAGAATATGAGCTTAGAATACTTAATTGTTTGCTTTTAACTGGTGAAGATTCGATGGACTGGAGTATATTTCTTTGTGCTGGCAAAGTCTATGATTCCACAATCAAAGGAGTTCAAAAAGAAATTGGATGGTCATAGGAAGAAATTAAATTTGAGATCCTAAGGGCATGAAGAGGTGGAATGAAGCTGACTGAATTGCTTTAGATAGACGTGGCCTCCAGTCCATGAGCTATATGTTTTCCTCATGTGCTGCGAATAAATCAGTTAATGCCAGGATATCTCCAATGTTCTGTTTCAAAGTAGCGAAGTAAGATCATTTTACAGCCTGTCCACTGAGAGTGTTGATGGATGCCAGATGGCTTTTGGTAGTTCAGCACTCCGTACTATACAAGGGCAACCGTATCCGAAGGGAGACTGGATCCAACAGCCTTATAACTCGCGGTTGAGAATTTTGAACACTGAACCATGTGACTGATGAATGCGCAGCCAACAAAAATAAATAATATTTTTGTGGACATTTCCTACAACATGTCTGCAGCTCCTGAGACCAACTTCCGACCACATGAATGATAAAACCTCTTCTATAGATGCTGTCAACAAGTATGGTGCTTATTAAGGCGAAGATTTTGGCAGTTTGGCCTGGATGCACAAAACAGTCAAAGTCACGAATAACACAAACTCCCAGACTAATTAACAACTGTAGGCTGGTGTTGGGAAAATTAAACTCATAAAGGCTCCATTAATCAAACAGCGGCTTGAAAGTGAGCAAGTTTTGATTTTGAATTGACTTCGTAAGAACTTTGACGTTTAATTCGTAAGGAACGATTGAAAGGTGATAGTAATTTAAGAACTAGCATACTGGGATAAATCTATCGATTTAAGAAAGAGTTAGGATGAGATTAATTCACAATTAGTTCCTATTAGATAAAAATTGCTTGTTTACCTGTAATCACTATTCTGTCATTGGGCAGTGCAGTCTCCTCAGGTAACTCCTGATATATGACAGTCGGAGTGAGAAACACTTCCTCAACAATAAAGCGGCGATTACTTACTTTCTATTCCTTGCCCGTTTCTACTTCTCCCCAAGTAAAATATTAGCCAATTTGCAACATGCTTTTTCTTTTGTACTTTGATAGAGGAGCATGGATATCACTATCAGTGTTTGTAACTTCACTGTACGTTGCAACTTATGTTAACTCATTGCACTCTTACTACTCTTGTTGCAATCGGAAATATTCCCACTTTGTGTATTGCATGGCACTGGTGTAATTCATATTGGCGAAAACAGAGGTGGGCTGTCTGTCTAAGTTCTTGTACCTTTCTATTTATTTCCTTGGCACCACCAAGACGCTGCACTTGGTATGGGCATCTGACACATGTTAGCTTTTAAAAATCCTCATGCATATTCTATTCGCTTGCAAGTCACTTCCATATTTCATGTGATAGCAGGAACCTCAGACGCTGGAGAATCTCAGATAACAAGGTGTAGAGCTGGATGAACACAGCAGGCCAAGCAGCTGCGTTCATCCAGCTCTACACCTTGTTATCGCTCCATATTTCATTGCCAAGCCTTCAGTTGCACCACAAACTTTGAGTATTACACTGCATCAAGAACACTTTGCACTCAGTATCATGCGCCCAGCTTCTGAACTGAACCAAGCTGAATTACTGACTGTTTTTCTCATTGCCATTGCACTCACTCACATCGCCTACCTGAATGGTCGCAGCATTCCTGTCTTGTATTTTTGCACTTTGACTCCTCAGCCAGAGGTATCAGGCTCATTTTACTGTCGTCTTGCCTTACCGTTTTATAAAGACAGGAAACAGGAGGGATCAGCTTTTCTCAAGGATCCAGATTCAATACTTCAAAGGCAGCTTCCAACACCAGTGTGTATTTAGCTAAGGACAGTCAGAAAACATCCACATTAGAGATGAGAAGCAGAATCACGGGCAACACACCGCTTGTCTCGAGCCATTTCGCCTTATTTTAGGCTATATTTTTAGGTGGTATCCTCGGAGCAGAATGACATGGTCTGGTATCGTTCCATTCACTGTTGTTTCTAGGAGAGGAGGAAATTCCACGTGAGCACCACGCTGTGCAGTAGGATCTCCAGGATCCTGGTCACAAGGCGGGGTAATGATTCCATGGCTGACATGTCTGGGGCAAATTGAAGGTCTACGCTGGGTACCCCCAGGCTAACAGTGATTTTCCGTTTGCCTAATGTAAGAATGAAGGTAAGAGATAACAAGCATGGGGCTGGATGAACACAGCAGGTCAAGCAGCATCATAGGAGCCGGAAAGCTTGACGTTTCGGGCCTAAACCCTTCATCAGAAATCGTGGCCCGAAACGTCAAGTTTTCCTGCTCCTATGATGCTGCTTGACCTGCTGTGTTCATCCAGCCCCATGCTTGTTATCTCGGATTCTCCGGCATCTGCAGTACCTTTTATCTCTAATAATGAAGATAACACAGGCAATGCTGATGAAATCTAGAAAATCTACTGAGCGGTTAATTGGTCTGTACTTGACAAAATTAAATGTAACATCATACCAGTGTTTTTTCTTGACTAACAGTCGAAAAATCATAATGACATGCAACTGTTGTTTCTCAACAACAGCAAAACTGAAAAGTCAACAGATTTTAATAGCTCCAAATATGCTTCAGATGCTGGATTTCTTGGGGATGAAAAGACCCAGTCTGCTGGTTCACCTACTGTGAGTCACATGTTTCCACACCGTAGGGGTTCTATGATCTATGATCGAAAATCAGCTGATCCATCAACTGCAACATTCCTGATATATCCTGACAACTAATTTTCAACTTGTCTGTTATAGATGCAGTAATGAGAGGTAAAGAATTTTGTTCCAAGAGGCGGAAAGTATCAGGTGTCATGGTTAGCGTACATTCTATTCAGATATTGCAAAGAGACGAGTCACGTGATAACGGACTGTTACCAGTCACTGCTCATGGATTGTTCAGACATGTCTGGAGCATTGACCAAGTGCACGGCCACATCTTCACTGTTGGGTTGCATCAAACGAAGAGCTTGCATGATTTTTGGACCTGATTTGAGTGTATTAACTGTCAAGTACAGAATAGTGAGACGAATGTCGTGCTCCTGAAGTGCGTGAAGCGAGATGCAAAAGAAAAGCTGTCAAGTTACACTTTAACGATTTACGTTCTCCTTCATTAGCAGTTCAACCATCCCATTTGCAGTATTCTATAACCTGTTCTCCTTGAAATCGCATCTTAATAAAAGTAGAAATTGCTGCAATTAAGTGGGAACTCCGAACAAACATCTAACCGTTATGAAAGCCAATGTTTCATAAACCTGGACGCTTTTTTACAGACGTGTAACTGGTAAACTTCATTTCCTCCAGTACTGTGAAGTAATGTGATATTGTTCTCTGATTTTGTGGTTATAATTTCACATCATCGTTGTATTCCCTTCTGTTGCAAGCTGTACAGGTACAGCTGAAGGATCAAAGGGCTAGAATGCAGGGTTTTATCCTATGTAGAATTCAAATAGCTAAGGATCTCAAGCTTGTCGGGGCCTGCATTCAAATTCAATAAGAGAAGATAGAATGGGGCTGAAGGACAAGTTTAGCCACAAACTGCGAAGGCAGTGGAGGCCTACTTGGTATTGGGCAAGCACCGCCTTTTATATTATATTAGGCTGAGCCAGCATTTATTGCCTATCCATAATTTTATTTCTATTCATTTTGTGGAATATGGGCATCGCTGGATGGCTAGTATTGCTTGCCCATCCCTAGTTGCCCTTGAGAAGGTAGTGATGTGCCGTCTTCTTGAACCGCTGCAGTCCTCCTGCTGTACGTTGTCCCAGAATGCTACTGGGGAGGGAATTCCAGGATTTTGTCCCAGCGATAGTGAAAGAACGGCGATATATTTCCAAGTCAGGAAGGTGAGGGACGTGGAGGGGAACATGAAGGTGGTGGTGCTCCCATATATCTGCTGCTGTTGTCCTTCTAGATCGAAGTGGTCGTGGGTTTGGAAGGTGCTGTCTGAGGATCTTTGGTGAATTTCTGCAGTGCATCTTGTAGATAGTACACACTTCTGCTACTGAGCGTCGGAGGTGGAGGGACTGAATGCTTGTGGGTGTAGTGCCAATCAACGGGCTGCTTTGTCCTGGATGGTGTTAAGCTTCTTCAGTGTTGTTGGGGCTGCACTCATCCAGGCAAATGGGGTGTAGTCCATCACACTCCTGACTTGTGCCTTGTAGATGGTGGGCAGGCTTTGAGGAGCCAGGAGATAAGTTATTCGCCGCAGTATACCCAGCTTCTGGCCTGCTCTTGTAGCCACTCTGTTAATGTGGTGAGTCCAGTTGAGTTTCTGGTTAATGGTAACCCCCAGGATGTTGATATTGGGGGATTCAGTGATGGTAACACCGTTAAATATCAAGGGGCGGTGGTTGGATAGGTGATGGTTGTAGTCTGGCATTTGTGTGGTGCGAATGTCACTTGCCACTTGTCAGCCCAAGCCTGGATATTGTCCAGATCTTGTTGCATGTGAACATGGACTGCTTCAGTATCTGAGGAGTCATGAATGGTGCTGAACATTGTGCAATCCTCGGCGAACATCCCTAATTCTGACCTTATGATGGAGGGAAGATTATTGATGAAGCAGCTGAAGATAGTTGAGCGTAGGACACTACCCTGAGGAACTCCTGCAGAGATGTCCAAGAGCTGAGATGATTGGCCTCACTGCTACTCACAACTCATCTCTGAAATTAAGCTCTTTCGTCAAAGGCTTTTGACCCAAGGCTGTAATGAGATCAGGAGCTCAGTGGCCCTGACAGAACCCAAACTGGGTGTCACTGAGCAGGTTAGTTCTGAGCATGTGCTGCTTGATAGCACTGTTGATAACACCTTCCATCACTTTACTGATGATCGAGAGTAGACTAATAGGGCAGTAATTGGCCTGGTTGGATTTCTCCTGCTTTTTGTATACAGGATACTTTTTGTATAATTGGGCAATTTTAAACATTGTCGGGTAGATGCCAGTGTTGTAACGGTACTGGAACAGCTTGGTTAGGGGAGCAGCAAGTTTTGGAGCACAAATCTTCAGTATTATTGCCAGAATGTTGTCGGGTCCAGTAACCTCTGCAGTAGCCAGTGTCTCCAACTGTTTCTTGATATCACGTAGTTTGAATCGAATTGGGTGAAGACTGGTATCTGTAATGCTGAGATCCACTGGGGAAAGCTAAGGTGGATCGTCCACTCGGCACTTCTGGCTGAAGATTGCTGCGAATGCTTCAGCCTTATCTTTTACACTGTTGTGCTGTGCTCTTCCATCATTGAGGATGGGGATATTTGAGGAGCCTCCTCCTCCAGTGAGTTGTTTAATTGTCCACCACCATTCACGACTGGATTTAGCAGGACTGCAGAGCTCAGATCTGATCCATTGGTTGTGCAATCACTTAGCTCTGTCCAGCACTTGCTGCTTTCACTGTTTGGCGTGCAAGTAGTCCTATTTTGTGGCTTCACCAGGTTGATATCTCATCTTCAGGTATGCCTGATGCTGCTCCTGGTATGCCCTCTTGCACTCTTCATTGAAACAGGATTGATCCCCTGGCCTGATGGTAATGGTTGAGTAGGGATATGCCGGGCCATGAGGTTACACATTGCTATGGAGTACAATTCTGCTGCTGTTGATGGTCGACAGGGCCTCATGGATACCCAGTCTTGAGTTGCTAGATCTGTGCGAAGTTTGCCCCATTTAGCATGGTGATAGTGCTACACAACACGCTAGAGGTTGTCTCATTGTGAAGGCGAGACTTCGTCTCCACAATGGTCACTCCGACCGATACTGTCATGGACAGATGCAACTGCAGCTGGCAGATTAGTAAGGATGAGGTGAAGTATGTTTTTCCCTCATGTTGGTTCCCTCACCACCTGCCGCAGACCCAGTCTAGGTGCTATGTCCTTTAGGACCCGACCAGCTCGATCAGTAGTACTGCTGCCGAGCCACTCTTGGTGGTGGACATTGAAATCCCCCATGTTGTGCCTTGCATTCTCAGTGCTTCATCTAAATATTGTTCAACAATGAGGAGAACTGATCCATCAGCTGTGGGAGGACGGTATGTGGTAATCCGCAGGAGATATCATTGCCCATGTCTAACTTGAAGACATGAGACTTCATGGGGTCCAGAGTCAATATTGAGGACTCCTCGAACAACACCCTCCCGACTGTATACCACTGTGCTACCCCCTCTGCTGGGTCTGTCCTGCCAGTGAGACAGGACATATATAGGGATGGTAATGGACGTGTCTGGGACATCGTTTCATAGAATAATAGAATCATCATAGAACCTCTACAGTGTGGAAACAGGCCATTCAGCCCAACAAGCCCATACCTCCCCTCTGAAGAGCATCCCACCCCGACTCATTCCCCGACCACTGCATTTCTCCTGGACACTACGAGCAATTTAGCATGGCCAATCCACCTATCCAGCACATCGTTGGAATGTTGGAGGAAACTGGATCCTCCGGATGAAACCCACGCAGACATGGGGAGAACGTGCAACCTCCACACAGTCAGTCACACGAGGGTGGAATTGAACCCGGGATCCTGGTGCTGTGTGGCAGCAGTGCTAACCACGGAGCCACCGTGCTGCCCCAAGTATGATTTATCAGGTATGATTCTGTGAGTACGATTATGTCAGGCTGTTACTTGACTTGTCTGTGAGGCAGCTCTCCCAATTTTGGCACTAACCCCCAGATGTTAGTGAGGAGGACTTTGCTTGGTTGACAGGGCCGTTTGTGCTGTTGTCCTTTCCAGTGCCTAGGTCGATGCCAGGTGATCCGTCCAGTTTCATTTCTTTGAGTCTTTGTAGTGATTCGTACAACTAAGTGACTTGCTAGGCTATTTCAGAGGGCAGTTGAGAGTCAACCATATTGTTGTGGGTCTGGATTCATGCGTAGGCAGCTTTCCTTCCCTGAAGGACATTAGGGAACCAGAAGGGGTTTTTCTGACAATCGGCAATGATTTCATGATGGTCAGTAGATTCTTAATTCCAGGCTTTTTTTTTTATTTCCAATTCCACCATCTGCCAGGATAGAAGATGGATAAAGGAGAAGGTAGGTGGAGAGGAGGCGGACAGGTCAAAGAGGCGGGGTTGGATCCAGTAAAGGTGAATGCAGGTGAGGATTTAGGGAGGGGATAGATCAGTCCAGGGAGGACGGACAGGTCAAGGAGGCGGGATGAGGTTAGTGGGTAGAAGATGGGGGTGGGGCTTGAGGTGGGAGGAATGGTTAGGGAGGCGGGGACAAGCTGGGCTGGTTTTGGGATACAGCCTGCTCCTGCCCCACCGAACTCGTCTCCACTTACCTTGACTCCATTTTCTCCACCTTGGTCCAGGAACTCCCGGCCTCTGTCCGTGACACCACCCACGCCCTCCACCTCCTCCAAAACTGATGATTCCCTGGTCCCCAACACCTCATCTTTACCATGGATGTCCCGTCCCTGTACACTTGCATTCCCCCTGCAGATGGACTAAAGGCCCTCTGCTTCATACTGTCCCGCAGGTCCGACCAGACCCCCTCCACTGACACCTTCATCCGCTTAGCTGAACTCGTCCTCACCCTTAACAACTTCTCCTTCAATTCCTTCCAATTCCTACAGACAATGGGGCTGGCCATGGGTACCCGCAAGGGCAAAAGTTATGCTCGCCTCTTTGTAGGATATGTGGAACAATCCCTCTTCCAAAGCTACACTGGCCCTATCCCGCACCTCTTCCTCTGTTACAACAATGACAGTATTGGCGCCGCCTCATGCTCCCCCGAGGAGCTCGAACAGTTCATCCGCTTCACTAACACCTTCCACCCCAACCTTACGTTCACCTGGACCATCTCTGATACCTCTCTCTCCTTCCTGGACCTCTCTGTCTCCATCTCTGGCATCCAACTGGAAACCGATATCCATTTCAAGACTTCTGCCTCCCACAGCTACCTAGAATACACCTCCTCTCACCCACCTTCCTGCAACAAGGCCATCCCGTATTCCCAATTCCTTCGCCTCCGCCACATCTGTTCCCGAGATGAGGCATTTGTCTCCCGGATATCCCAGATGTCCTCGTTTTTCAAGGACCACAACTTCCTCCCCCTCAGTGGTCGAAAACGCCCTCGACCATATCTCTCGCATTTCCTGCAATGCATCCCTCACATCCCGTGCCCACAACAACAACCAAAACAGAATCCCCCTCGTCCTCACGTACCACCCAACCAACTTCCAAATCCAACGCATCATCCTCTGACACTTCTGCCACCTGCAATATGACCCCACTACCAAAGACATTTTCCCCTCCCCAATCTTATCTGCTTTCCGGAGGGACCACTGTTTCCGTGACTCCCTTGACCGCTCCATACTCCCCACCAGCCCCACCGTCCTCGGCAGTTTTCCCTGCAACCGCAGGAAGTGCTACACCTGCCCCCACACCTCCACCCCCACCCCAATCCCAGGCCCTAAGAAGACCTTCCACATCAAACAGATGTTCACCTGCACATCTACTAATGTGGTATACTGTATCTGCTGTTCCCGTTGTGGCCTCTTCTACATTGGGGAAATCAAGCGGAGGCTTGGGGACCGCTTTGTGGAACACCTACATTCGGTTCGCAACAAACAACTACAGCTCCCAATCACGAACCATTTCAACTCCCTTTTCCACTCCTTGGACGACATGTCGATCCTGCGACTCCTTCGTTGTCACAATGATGCCACCCACAGGCTGCAGGAACAGTGTCTCACATTTTGCTTGGGAACCCTGCAGCCCAAGGTTATCAATGTAGACTTGAAAAGCTTCAAAATCTCCCCTCCCCCGACCGCATACCAAAACCAGACCAGCATGCTCCCGCCTCCCTAACCTGTCCTTCCTCCCACCTATCCCCTCCTCCCAACTCAAGCCCCACCCCATCTCCTTCCTACTATCCTCATCCCGCATCCTTGACCTGTCGGTCCTCCCTGACCGACCTATCCCCTCCTTAACACCCCACCTACATTCATCTTTACTGGCTCCAAACCCGCCTCTTTGACCTGTCTGTCTCCTCTCCACCTATCTTCTCCTTTATCCATCTTTTATTGCCTTCCCCCCCTCCCTATTTATTTCAGAATCCCCTTCTCCTCCCCCATTTCTGAAGAAGGGTCTCGACTCGAAACGTCAGCTTTCCTGCTCCTCTGATGCTGCTTGGCCTGCTGTGTTCATCCAGCTCTACACCTTGTTATCTTAGAAAGTGCTTGCTTTTGTGACTTTGTTCGTATAATACAACTGGTTGTGGCATATCTCGTGCATTGAGAATCCTTTGTCTCAGACACTGTTTTAAATAAAATGGGCTATCTTTCTCGTGATGTGCTAGTATTGCAATCACATAGAAACTGGAAATGCATGAACACACATAGATTTTCATGTTGTTTTTTTTTCCTGACTGCAGCTGTACCACCAAGTGGATCTCTGCAACTAGCAGCATCCAAACGGAAGCAACATTTTCAGTCTCTCCTCAGGGGTAGGATGCCCTGCTCATAAATTTGCCTCATCCATTCAATGGTCATTCGAGAATGTCATTACATTTGTGTATGCTAAATATTTTTGAAAAGCACATCTTTGTTTTAATGCAGGCTTCCAGCATTCACTGTATTTTGCATTTGTACGTGATTAACCAACTGCTTTTGTGAGGGTATAGTGGATTAGCTCATTTGGCTTGACAGGTGGTTTGGAATGCACAATGAAAACAAGATTTCCACAGTAACTGAGGTTATCATGAAGGATTTTCCTTGCTAACTTTTCTACTCATCTAAAATTTTATGACCCTTAAGCTAAACTGCCACCAGTCATCTCTCTCCCTCTGTGTCACGAGAAAGCAACATGAACGATTCTCATTGGTAACCTTTCTCCTCATCTGAAGATTTGTGACGCTTAGTCTAAACTGCCACCAACCATCTCTCTCTCTTTGTGTCATGACTGAGCAGGATCATGCGATCAACTGGTTCATTCCCAGTCGTTGGAACCATTAACCTTTGATTGAGGAAAAGTAGTCAAACAATGATGCAAGTTGGCACTATGCCAGTAAACAGTACAGAATGGATGCACATAGTAGTTGAGACAGCATTTGCAGAGAAAATGAAGTAAGTTCTTTAGTTCAGCACCATCACCCTCAGTCAACATGAATATGGATACAGGTCTCAGAATCCATGGTCGAAGGAGGGAAATGTTAAACGTGGCTCCTGCCCATTACTGCTGTCTCGTGACTTCGGCTTGATTTTACCTCTGTGGAGTAAATAGGTTTAATGTGACATTGAAGGGGATTTAATTAGGAATGAGAGTGAATTCAAATTTGAAGTCCAGTTGTTGAATGGAAGTAACTATCTATGCTAGGTAGGCTTGAACAGAGGAGCAATGTTTCCACTCACATTGTAAATATGCGTGAGACCCTACATTCAGCACCAAAGTTCAATGCTGTGGATCAGTGTGTGAAGATAGATTGGAGCCAGCCCAAAGTGATAATTAGGATAGATACATGAATCCTGCTACACGACAGCAGAAACACAAACTCGAACCCAAACAAAATGCAGCTTCTTGTATTAAAAGAGTCTCCAAGGAAGATTGAGCAAATTATAATTTTATTGCACATCCTAGTAAGTGAGTTACATTTTGTTAATCCTTTATCTAACATCCTTTGGGCATCTACTTCTCAGATAATGTATGCTTTCAAATACACTTCTCTTGCAGTTTATTTTGGGTCTGTTCGGCCACGAAAAGTTTATTTGTTCTCCAATGTCCCTGAACTCAGTTTGTCTTTAGACCTGTTCGTATCCACTTGTGTCAGCTTAAAGGGATTTTCGGTTTTTATATATGCACACAAAGGATGCTTGAGTTGTGCTTCAACCAAAAACAAGAATGTTAAACCTAAACAAACGACTTTACAATCTTTTTTGATGGAAATTTCCACAGGAGAAATTGGAACGGACATCAAAACATATATTGGTGATTAGTCTTTCAGAATACGTTTTTAAAAGAATTGATAAAATGTATTCGGTTCACAAAGCAGTCTTAGATTTTTAGAAGTTTTTTTTTTAAAAATCAGATTCACCACAAAAGTTTAGTTAGCAAATTAAAGCAAATGAAATAGGAGGCAATGTCCTTGCAATAATTGGAGATTGGCTAACAGATAGAAAACAAACTCTTTCATGGAAGTCAGGCATCTACAATAAGTTAGCAAAAGTTGTCTTTCTAGTAATTTTGCAGAGAGCAGTTGAGTAGGCAAGATTGCGGCAGATGGAATGTAGCCTTGAAAATATAAGGTTCTCTACTTTTATAGAAATACAGATGTGCAGGATATTTCTCAATTGGCAACGGGGTGAAAATTGTAAATATACAACGGGACATGGGAGTTCTTGTTTAAGCCACTGACAGCGAACAAATAGTTATAATGGATAATTAAAACATATTGCCGCCTTTCTACCAACCAGATTCGAGTGGAGTAGAAAAGAAGCCTTGCTTGAAATTTACTGACATTTTCAGATACTAAAAATGCTCAATCCACTGTTACCTCTGCGACAGACCACAACAAGAAGATACAATATGGACAGACACACTAGTCACCCTATCACACATCAGAGGGATATCAGACATAACCACAAGACTACTCAGACATCTAGGGGTATTAAGGCATTCCACAAACCACCAACCACCTTGTGACAGCTACTGATGAGTGGAAAGGATCCCATACCCACAAACAATAAAATTATCGTAGCATGCAAAATATCATGCAAGGACTGTGAGAAGCATTACATAGGCCAAACTGGAAGAAAACTGACAATACGGATAAATGAACATCAAATTGCCACCAAAAGACAAAACCAATTCTCACTGATCTTAATGCAGCCAGATAAAGAAGGACATGAATTAGATTAGGATAACACATTCATAATAGTAAAAACCAAACAGAGAAACGCCAGGAATTCGTGGAGGCCTGGCATTCCAAATGGAACTCCATCACATTGAACTGGAACCTATATAGAAACTACTGAACAACACAAACAGAGGTTATGACGACCACCCCAACAAAACAAGGCATATAAATAACAAATAGGACAGATCACTAAAGCTTCACCAGAGGCGCACTGACGATGTTACCTAGCAGGGTGACAAAACATCTACAATCAAACGCACTGGCTCAGCAAGCAAGTCTGCAACCATATTTATTCTTTCCAGTTACAGGCTTTCATCTGCTTAGCCTGGGAGGAGGTCAAAGAAGGTGCATGCACAGTTGAGCACAAGGGTACTGCTTACAGGGTTTTCTGGTAGGTGGTGGTTCGTAGTTTCATGGGTGCAAGGAGGTGTGACAGCTCGGGAGTAATTGTCCTTCCTCTAACACCATCACCCGTGCTCTCACAACAATTCCTTAGCCCCCACAGGAGGGTGCGAACATGGCTATGGATACCAGTGCGGTGGGGGCACAGGGTATGCAGGAGACAAACACATGGAGGAAGACCAAACATTTGGCACCTACCTTCCAGGAGGATCCCCTGGTGGGTCTGATACCACCAGTCTCCAGTTTTTGGACAAATTCTTATTGGAAGATAATGGCCCCGGGTCTGTCGAGCAAGTTCTGGATTTTGAGCCCGACCTGGGTATTTTTGATGGCGTGTGCGGGAATGAGCAGGTGGTATCCAGGTTTTCCAGGGCCTCGCCTCATGTGAAACTCGTGAAGGACAAGGGAAAAAGAGTAAGATTGAAGGAGACTGATGCAGGAGTAATGCAGAGAGAGGGAGGTGTCCTTTGTTCCTGCACCTTCCTAATAAAGGTGCCACTCCTTGGGGTCAGAGGGACCAGAGGGGTCTTGCACTAAAAATACGGTGTCCCTGGATGATATGGTAGCGTCTCCTGAAAACCCCTCTCCCTCGTTGTTTGGGGGGGAAGACATGGGCCAGCACCTGCAAGTGACCACAACTAAGCCAGGCACCACAGAGCCTGAAGTGGTCATGATCACAGAAGTGTTGCCCATGCCATAAGAACCGTAAGGTCCTGACATTCTGCCTATGCTGACTGGATACTGCGGTGGGGATAACTACACTGTGGACACCCAAGATGTTAGTCATGAAAGAAGAGGCCACCTCACTCCCTTCCAGGTCTTTATCCCTGGAAATTCCACCCTTTTCCCAGATCTTTTCCAAGACACGGAGTGTGGCCTGGTGCCTGGAGTGTATCAGGTTTCCAACCAATGTCACCCAGAGTCCTGGTGTTTTAGTCAACGTTCTATTGAGTCTGGTGTACTCAGTCCACAATGGTGATGGATTAGAACGCTTCAGCTGGAGCTCGTCCGCTCTGCCCGTTCGCTTTTTTTTTCATTTTTGGTTTTCGTTTTCATTTTGTGTTCTTCTCTTCCAGCCCCCAGTGACTTCTGGTGTCCGAATACTCCCAGCCTGTGACTACTCCAGCGCAGTTATGAAGAAGAAACTTTTTCCGTCTGGAGCGGTGGACCCCATGGCAGCCACCCAGCTTGGCACAACGGCCTCCCAGAATGAGGCACTAGCTTCCTCGTGGCCGACTCAGGTGTGACTTCACAGCCTCTTGGCTTGGCATTGCAGCATGCCAATTAGTATAGCAGTGCGGGATAATGTTAACAATTTTTATTGGTGTTTAGGGATAATGTTCACTGTTTTACGCTGGGGCCAGAGGGATCATGTCCAATGCTTTATTTTAGGGGATAATGGTCACTGTTTTGTGGGATAAGGTGTGGTCGGGTGCATGTTCCTTCCTTGGTCATTGCAAACTCAAACTAAGAGAAATGCTTGTCTCTTCTGACAGGGCTGGACATTTGGTTTTGCACTCACATTTTAGATGAAATGAAATGGAAAGGTTTGCAGACAGGAAGCTCCAAACAGACATCTGACAGTCACTCCTGACATCAGAAAATGAATATTATTGCCTTTTGACTGTGGAAGTAACAGGGAGGCTGCTGAGTAAGGTGAGGGCCCATGGTGTTCGAGGTGAGTTACTGGCATGGATTGAGGATTGGCTATCTGACAGAAGGCAGAGAGTTGCCATTTTTCGGAATGGCAACCGGTGACAAGTGGTGTCCCGCAGGGTTCAGTGTTGGGGCCGTAGCTGTTCACTTTATATATTAATGATCTGGATGAAGGGACTGGGGGCATTCTGGCGAAGTTTGCCGATGATACGAAGTTGGGTGGACAGGCAGGTAGTACGGAGGAGGTGGGGAGCCTGCAGAACGATTTAGATAGTTTAGGAGAGTGGTCCAGGAAATGGCTGATGAAATTCAACGTGAGCAAATGCGAGGTCTTGCACCTTGGAAAAAAGAATACAAGCATGGACTATTTTCTGAACGGTGAGAAAATTCATAAAGCCGAAGTACAAAGGGGTCTGGGAGCGCTAGTACAGGATTCTCTAAAGGTTAACTTGCAGGTTGAGTCTGTGATTAAGAAAGCGAATGGAATGTTGTCATTTATCTCAAGAGGGTTGGAATATAAGAGCAGCGATGTGCTTCTGAGACTTTACAAAGCTCTAGTTAGGCCCCATTTAGAATACTGCGTCCAATTTTGGGCCCCACACCTCAGGAAGGACATACTGGCACTGGAGCGTGTCCAGCGGAGATTCACACGGATGATCCCTGGAATGGGAAGCCTAACAGACGATGAACGGCTGAGGATCCTGGGATTGTATTCATTAGCGTTTAGAAGGTTGAGGGGAGATCTAATAGAAACTTACAAGATAATGCATGGCTTAGAAAGGGTGGACGCTGGGAAGTTGTTTCCGTTAGGTGGGGATACTAGGACCCGTGGACACAGCCTTAGAATTCGAGGGGGTCAATTTAGAACGGAAATGAGGAGACATTTCTTCAGCCAGAGAGTGGTGGGCCTTTGGAATTCATTGCCACGGAGCACAGTGGAGGCCGGGACATTGAATGTCTTCAAGGCAGAGATTGATAAATTCTTGAACTCGCAAGGAATCAAGGGCTATGGGGAGAGTGCGGGCAAGTGGAGTTGACATGCCCATCAGCCATGATTAAATGGTGGAGTGGACTCGATGGGCCGAATGGCCTTGCTTCCACTCCTATGTCTAATGGTCTTATGGTCTTATTTTTTTTTTAATTCGGTCTGTGGGAACAGATTTTTGGCATTGGTTGGCTTGAAATGTTTTGAGGTATTCACAGTTCTGGCTAGACCATCCAGAGAATGTGTTGAGTTCTGTGTACCCCACCTGAGGAAGGACTCGATAAGAGTACAGAGCAGGTTTGCCTGACCAATAGTTTAAGTCGACGGATTTAAGAATCAGAACAGGTTAAGCAAACACAAAAGAGATGTATTATTTCACAAAAAAGGCTATTCTGTCTTTCAAGCAGTAGTTGGTTATCTGCAACACAATCCCATTCGTCTCACTGTACACTCTGTCCGCAATGCCCTGAAAATTAACTTCTTTTAGGTCCTGATATAATATTGCTCATCGACGATTTATCGTCTCCAGTCATAACACCTCATAGGAAGCATGGTCTGCATAATTTCAGTCAATGCCATCAACAGAAACACTTGCATATCTACCATGATTTCAGACCATTAAATTTGATTCTGATCATTGTGCCATCACCTATTGGATACAGTTCCTTTATCTGGGGGAGGGGGTAGTGTGTGGGTGGGTGGGTCTACTTTACCGAGATCTGTTAATATTTATTTGATTCATTCACTGGATGAGGGCGATGCTCACTGATCTAACAATTATTGTCCATCCCTAATTGCTCAGATGGCAGTTAAGTGTCAACCACATTGTTGTGTGCTGGAATCATGTGTAGGACAATCCAAGTTAAGGTGCAGTTTCCGTCATTTAAGGACATTAGTGAACCAGGTATGTTCTTCCAAAAAAAATAGTGGATTCATGATTATTATTAGAATCTAATTCCATTATTGTTTTGTTTTAAAAGTCAATATGAAATTCCAACTTATTCTGCGTTAAGATGCAAACTAGGATCCCCAGAGACTTTGGGCATTGGTTTAACAGACAAACAATGCCAAACCTGGCACTGATGTTTCAAAATTACTCTTAATTTGTTTTCTTCAGTAAGGTAACCATTTCTATAAATCAGTCCTTTAACTTCATTTCCTTTTCTCTGATCCACCATGTTAAATTTGTGTTCCTCCCTCTCATAGGCCTTCATATCCTACCTGAGAAGATCTGTGGTGACTGGCATCGGATGCAATGCTTTACTATGCCTAACAAGAGCTTTATAAAAGATCACTATATTTTGCATGAGTTTGTTCTCATTTACTCTATTAAAGAAGCCCAAGTTCTGATACATTCTGCTTCTTTATCTTTAATTCTATCCTCTCTCCTTAACAGATTTGAGCACACTAACTCTCTGCTCCCTCTGCAACTGCACACTCTCTGCATTGATTCTCTCAAAATGCATCAACTCACTGTGCTTTCTGAAGAATATACGTATTCAACTCAAACCAATAACTCTCACTCCACCACAGAACATAGAACATTACAGAACCGGAGCAGGGTCTTTGGCCCACGATAAAATTCTGACCATGACACCATTCTGAACTAATACCATCTGCGGGCACAAGATCAGTATCCATCTGTTCCCTGCTTGTTCATGCGTCGGTCCAAAAGCCTCTGAAATATCGCAATTGTTGGAAGTGCACTTTAGGCACTCATCACCTTCCACACCAAAACAAATTGCTTCACACATCGCCTCTAAACTGACTCCTCTTCATCTGGAGTCGTTGGTCCCTAGAATTTGATATTTCCATCCTTGGTAAAATGCTCAGACTATCCACCTTATCCATGCATCTGTTAATTTTATATACTTCTTTCAGGTCACCCCTCAGCCTCTGATGCACCAGTGAAAGCAATTCAAGTTTGTCTAACCTCTCATTACAGCTAATCCATTCCAAAGCAGGGAACTGCCTGGTAAACCTCTTTTGCACTCTCTCCAAAGCCTCTGATGTGCTGTCAACTTTGTACATAGTACTACAAATATGGCCTAACTATAGAATTACACAGCTACAATACGATGATGTAATTTTCTAGTCGATCTCTGACAGAGAAGGCCATCATACCATGTGCCTTCTTTATTATCTTTTCTGATGTGTTGCCAATTTCAGGGAGCTATGGACTTACACCGCATGATCCCTCTGTATATCGATGCTCCTAAGGGTACCTTCATTTACTGTATACATCCCTGTTGCCTTTGCCCTCAGAAAATGCATCACTTCATATTTGTCTGGGTTAAACTCTTCCTCATTATCCATGTCACCAATTATCCATGTCATCTGAAAATTCATAAATCAAAGTTGGGAATAAAATATGAATGTGACAACAAAAATCGGTCAAACAATGCCAGGCCAGGAAAATCAGAGCTTCCACATATATTTTTCATGGGACTCTAACTTCTGGACAGCATACCAATTCCACGTCGATACATGAGTTCCTTTTCTTCTTTCACTTCCAATTTCTAGAATCATTCATGGATATTTTCCTATTACATAGAAGAATAGGAATAATTTCATTGAAGTTTTCATGGTATTAATTAGAACTTATAGGATCAGTAGAGAGGATTGATTTAAACTATTTTGGCGACTCGTGATGAGGAAACATGGTCTGAAATCAGAGCCATAGTTTTCAGAAGTGAATGAGGAAACAAATCCTGAGGTGAGGTTGGTACCAGAATGAAGCACCTTTCCTCAAAATGGTATTTTGTGAGAGCTCACTGTTCTGGTATTGCTGAATCTTTGTTACAACAAGGAGTTAAGGGAAAAGAGGCAAAGGATCACAGATCCGCCATGTTGCTGATACACAGCAGGTCTGACAGTTCCTTTGAAAACAGACACTGAGTTAATGTTTCAGGTCTGTCAGCACGTGAACAGGGGAAAATGAGAGAAAAGGGAATCTCTCTGGTACTGTGGAAGGCACGATTGGTTAACTGACAAACGATTCATGTTTGCGGATTGAAGACAGTGGTAAGGGGACAAGTAAATGCACATAAGATGCCTCTGTGAAATAATATGCACTTGGGGCTTCTGAAATTATGGTCTGGGGGATAATGTCCATTGTTTTCCATTGGAGTCGCCTGTCGACACCACTGTTTAATGTAGGTCCAGAGTGGGTAACATGTTCCCTTTCCTGAAGAACATTGCAGAACAATGTTGTGCTTTACGACATTCCAGCAACTTTACATTTCGGGCCTAGACCCTTCATCAGAAAAAGGGTCTAGGCCCGAAACATCAAGTTCTCCTGCTCCTATGATGCTGATTGACCTGCTGTGTTCATCCAGCCCCATGCTTGTTATCTCGGATTCTCCAGCATCTGCAGTACCTTTTATCTCTGATTCCAGCAACTTTCATTGCTTTTTTTTAACCACTTGGCAATCCCATATTTATCTGATTTAGTCAGCTTATTTATCACATCCTGTCTTTGATTTTATAGTACTACTTCATTCATTCTATTTTATATCCATTTTTATGGGAACGTAGAACATTTGTAATTGTAAGACTAAAATAAATACAGGTTAAATTCTGGCGGATATATTTAATTCATCAAAATTCATCTGAATAATTATTGATCATGGAAGGAAGCCAGCATTAACACTGAAAAACCGTGGAAATATGGGAACTGTACAGACATATTCAAAAGTCTGTCCCAACTAAAACTTCATTGATGCAGTCGCACGGGGAGAAATCATGTACCTGCAGTGGGTGTGGGAAGAGATTGACTATATTATCCCTAGACACCAAAAATTTCACACTGGAGTTTGACATTTTAAATGCATAGGCTGTGGGCAACGCCGTGAAAGTTCCAGAAAGTTGATGTCCGGTCAACGTGTTCACATTTAGGAGAAACTGTTCAGGTGCTCTTACTGCGGAACTGGGTTCAGGCAATGAGCTGAACTCACCGTGCACCAGCGATATTCACAATGGAGCCAGTTTGAATGATCTGAGTGTGAGAAGGGAATCACTCAGTTATCCTAGCTGCTGGAACATCAGAAAATTCACTCTGATCTTTTAAAGGTTCAGATTGTGAGAAACGCTTCTAACTTTGTTAACTGCGAAGACTCCATCAACGACTTCACACCGGGTTGAGACAATTCACTGGTATGTGTGTCAGAAGGGATTCACTCAGATACTTACCCACTAAAACAGCAAGGAGTTCACAAATAGGTACAATGACTGGATTTTACTGTTAATTGTATTTGGGCCTGAAAGTTTACTCTGAGACTGTTTTTGCTGATGTTAATAAACTTCACCTCAGCAACAGTTTTTTAGTATGCTACATAAAAGTCATATAAATCTGCTTTGTGCTAAGTGTACCATGTGTAGAAACTTTTTTTTTCATATTTTTCAAATATTTAACATAACTTGATTTCTTTTAAAAGGCGTGCCATTCCAGTCTCATTTGTCTGGACCTCCAACAACAAATTTGCGGATCTCATAGAGCTTCTTCGTCACTAAGACTGAGACAATATGCTCATCTGCTTCTTCTGCATCCTTCACTTCCCACTAGCACTCGGGTGCATACACCTCACCTACTGCTTACTATCTTCGACCTGAACTCACATCCTTCTCCAGTTATCTCTCCCATCCCTCGTCATGTGCTAACAGAGATTTTGTTGAATTTTTCTCACCTAACTATGTTGCACACAAATCCCCAGTATTAACTGTTAGTGCTAATTGTCTTTCCTTGTTCTTCTTTGTCTTTACATCCACAATCAGCCACCCTTGACCCCCAAATCGCTGAAAAGTTCCAGCTCATTTCCACACTTCTTTTCTTGTCTAACATTCTTGCATATGGTGTCCCTCAGTGTTCTTTCCTTGGTCCTTCCTGCTTCTCCTCTACATGCCACTCGGTTTCACATTCAAATATGCAATGCCAGTTTTCACATGTTCGCTAATAACAGCCAGCTCTACCTCTCCGTTGTCCCTCTCCATTGCTCCACTATTAGGAAATGATCAAACTGCATATCACATGCAGTGAACATTTACGTCAGTCAACAATATAAATTTTTTTCCCGCTGAATACTGAAACCATCCCTCCCTCTGAGAACTGTTTGAGGCTGAATTCAACTTCTCAAAATATTCCTGTCACTTCTGACCAAGGTGAGCTTTAGACCACACATCCACGCAATCATTATTACCAGAAAGTTCAATCTCCAAACCATTGTTTGTCTCCACCTCCCCCTAGTCATCTGTTGCTGAAACTCTCATCTATCCACATGTTGCCTTAGACTCGAATGCAAAGTATTTCTGGCTATGCACACACCTGGAATCATTTGATCATTCAAAATACTGCTGTCTGTGCCTCTCACTATGTCCTCTTCCTCCACCATCCTAATGATCACTGCCAGACTTTGGCCCCTGGGCAAGTTATGCCTCATTTTTAAAATTAAAGCCCTTGACTCAAATCACTTGATGGTCTTGTCGGCCCCATCTCCATCTTACTTACAATCACGTTACCTTCAAAATGATCTGAACTCCTTTCATTTTAGCCTTTTTTAGCTTACCAGATTTTAGCTACTGCAATAGAGAGCTGTTCGTGAATCTTTGTGAAGCTCTGAAATTCCTTTCCTAAACCTTTCTACCTCACTGTCCTTGAAAAATGCACTCACTGATTAAGCATCATTTCTAATGTCACCCTCGCTGACTTGGCGTCGAATATTTCTTCATAACACTGCTCAGGATCATCTTTGTACGTTTCCTTGCGTAAAGCATGTTATGTAAGTCCAAACGATGATGTTATGACGCCAATTAAAACACAGCAAAATTCCGCAAACAATACTCCAAATCGGCACTTATAATTTCTATTATTTATGTGGTATTACTTTTAGCATGAATGTTGATTACTCTACATCAGGAATCTGCACTCCACTGTTGAGAATTGAGAAAATCTTGGATTGATACATTAATTAATGAACCTTATTGATTGATTGATTGATTTGACTCATGGGATATTTCAGCACTTTCATGAGTTGCCGACTGAACAAAACCTGGGTCACCGCATAAGCCATAACCTTTGGTACAGCAGTTGAGGGGTTGCAACATGAAGCCCAATTCCTGCTTAAAGGGAAGAAAAATCAAATATCAAGTGATTGCCCTCATCTAATCTTTCCCTGAAATCACCAAATATGAGCTCAATTTAACTTTATCATTTCGATCCAGTAGTCTCTGTGGTGTTGAAAATGATGCAATGATACCCTCTGATTGTTTCTTAATGCCATTATACAGGCAGCGTTCATCAGTTAAATCGAACCAGTGATGGACATCTCAATATATGATGATCTGCTCCACTTAAATAGCTCCACATCCCATTGTTTATTATAACTCATTAAACAAGAAAGGTGGAAATAGAAACCCGAAGGAATGCAATTGCTATTTACACCTGTTGATGCCACATGAGCACCCTCATGTATTACACTTGCTAGGGGGATATCCAATCCATGATACCCTATCCTGCCCGACACTGTGCCCCTCGTGTTGTCTCCATCTCTTCTTTCCCCTTCACATCTTCCTTCAGCTTTTCTCATAACATGCCTGTCAATTTAATTTTCTATCAATCCCCCCCGTCAATCGCTCTCAGCCTCGTCAATAGTAAATAGCTGTTTCATGCAAAGACAGAGAGTGAGACAGAGAGTTGGGGAGGGGGAGATACGGAATGGGGGAGGTGGTAAGAGGGGGAGAGGGAGAGAGACAGATAGAGAGAAAGAGAGAGATGGAGGGAGGCGGCGAGAGAGGAACAACAATGTGGATATTGTGGGAGAAATTGACGAGCAGGGAAGGAGGGGGAAAACGCAGAGAGAGAAACAAAGAAGAGACAGTCACAGGGATAAACATTAAAAAAGCGTGATATGTGTTAAGAGAAAAAGGAACATTCGGGGAGAAAAACACAAAATAGCTAGGAGGCAGGTAGTTGCAATAAGTGATCTAAAGAAGAATATGAATATGGTGGAGATGTGAAGGATATGGAGAAATGGTGATTTAAAGAAACTGTGGGAGAGACAGCTGGGAACATGAAGGCAGAGATGATAGCCGTAGTGAGAGGTAGAAGTAGTTGCTGGGCTCTGTGCAGTAGTCGCTCTTGACAGTTCTGTTGCTTTTGCTTTCCTCAATTCCGAACATTGCACCTTGTATTAAAAGTCCAAGTGACAGCCTAAATCACACAATTATCTTTCCCCCTCCCCACCCTCCAAAAAAGATAAATTAGACAAGAAAACAGGACAGTTTAGTATTATTCTTTCTCTGGGTCCAGTTCGTGTCTGACGATTCCTCATTCCAAAATTACTCTCTATCTCTGTCTCTCTGTCTCTATTTCTCTCCCCTCCACCACTTCCTGTCAACCTCACAACTCACACCTCTCTCTCTCTCTCCCTGCACAGCCTGAACTTCAGCTTGCAAACAAATTCAACTTGTTGGGTGCGGGGATGGGAGACAGGAATGAAAATTTATTAAACTTAAATACAATTCTGACACCACTTCTTCAATCTTACACATTTACCAGTACAGGCCCGAATAATAAACCCAGTGATTGAGAACAAAAAGGTGTAAATCTGCGTCAAGCTGTCTCAGTGTTCCTATTTGACGGGTTGGGAGGACGAAAGAGTTATTAGAGAGACACGAATACACACCCGTTTCCTCACTCCTAGAAACGCTATTTCTCCCACAGTCTGTGCCCAAACTTCAGTCTCTTATCAACTTCCATTTGAGAGACTGAAATTGATGAAAACAAAGTCAAGTTATTTTTGAAAGATAAAGTAACAACATGATCCTATCACTCAATAACTTACATTATCTTCAGAAATCATAAGACACCAGGTTATAACTCAAACACGTTTATTTGAAAACACAAGCTTTCAGAGTCTCAGTTCTTTCTCATGTGTTCGGTTTAGAGTGAAGATTACCTTTGCAGTTTTGAATTTTGATGGGAGAGACAAGTATGAAGAGAGAGTCGGGTGGACAGAAAAAGTGTCGTGTAGGCAGTTTCATGTGGACATGGAGCGAGTGGGAATCAGAGACTTCAAGAGATATGAGAAGTGACAAGAAGGGCAGACAGTAAAAGAAGAGAGATAGAGTGTTTCAGAGAAAGTCAAGAGTGTGAAAAACAACCTGAAAATAATAGGCAGGTGTAAGAAGCTTTAAAACTGGGCAGGGTCACAGTAAGTAACTGAGCAGTGACATCAAGAAACAGTGTGGCTATTTAGGAGTAGCTAACAGATCCCAAGAGCGAGAAATATGAATAGGCCAATATAAAAGAAAAAGAAATAAGGTGAACGATTGGAGAAGGAGATGTGTGGAATGAACAGTTTTAAAATACAGAATCATATGAAGGCAGTTACCAAGCAGGTGAACAGTGTCAGTCATTAATGGATAAAAAAAAGATTCCTCAAGGATTTTCAAGTTTTGTGACAATCCTGAGACCCAGCCATTCTTGCCGTCATCTTACTTCATCATATCTCACCACAGAGGGACTCTCCTTGCACAGATTTATGCTAGTAATATCCATGTAACCCCTCAGTCTCGCGTTGGGTGGCAGGAGGTGGAGAGAGAAAGCGAGAGAGATGACAGCTGTTATGATGGAGAAATGGAACCGTGATGTAATTAATCTATGTTACTGTTTATGATTATGGAAATGTGAAAGTGATAATAATTCTAACAAGCCGAGAAATGGCAGTTATTCCAGTGTGTTTTTTTTTCACTGGAAAGACTTTTCTTTTTTCTTCTATCTCTGAGTATAAGTGAGGAGATCTAAATTGAATCAAATCTGTGGTCGGAACACCATAATGGTTAGATTAGTTTGTGCCCTTCAATTGATCATCTGCTGTATTTCTAAACTCTTTGCAATCTGTTACTCGAATGTCAGCGCTTGCCCCTTTGATCTTTCTACACTATCTGCCTGAAGTTACTCTTAACCCACTTGTAATACCTACTGTCGTCTCTCACTATTTGTCTGTAACTCTTCTGCATATGTCCACTTATCTTTTCGTTACTCATCGTCTAGAGTCTTCTGTTATTTTTGTACTGCTGAGAATTCTTCTATCTGAGTATTTCAGCTGTTGTACTAAGCATCCTCTGACACTCTTTGCAATGACATGATCCTTTTTATCTATCTGCCACCTTGTGCTGATTTGTGTCTATACTCCTGCTCTCTGGCCGTGTTTTCCCCTGGCTAACAGCAATTGCTGCATTCCCACTCCAGCACCTTTGTCCTATTCGTCCTTCTCTAGCCAAACTCGATCCTACCTGTGGACATTATGGATATTTGTGGTTTCTTTATTTTATACATAGTTTAATAGTTGATATAAATGGATGTTTCATAGCATTCTTCAACTGCTCTCGGAACTTAGACTGCGTGGCCAAATATATAAAAGTATTTGTACAGCAGCTTAAATTCCGCAGCATATAGGCAACTTTTTCAAAAAGGTGAGCAGAATCTTCATCCAAGTACTCTTCAACTTCGAAAAAAAATAACATGTACACAAACCACAAAAGAATAAAGCTGCCTGAAATGGAGAAGAGTAAAATCATAGACTTCCTTCTACTCTCCATCTCTGGGTCACTCTGATTCTCTCCCTTGTTTTGACCCTTCAGTGCCTGGCGGATCCGACTGGCCACTAAAACGTGGAGACCATATTCACTGTAAGACCATTGAGCAAAAGAATTAATGCGAATGGTATCAATGGCGATAAAGCTTTTTCAAACATTCTAAATACAATCCATCTAGGGTCAGTAAAATAGCTTGGCTTATTTGAACACTCCAGTGGAACATTGTCAACTATATTTATTGGTTTAAATCTAAAGTAGATGGGAATGTTTTTTAAACAGAACACAGTCCCAGTTGTTGCTAGGACTATGGTTGCAGTTTTCTTGGTGCAATATTTTAATTTCAGCTTCTGGCAACAAATGGCAACAAATCGATCAAAAGTGAAGGTGACAGTGAACCAAACAGAGCAGTCTATGGCTACACGTATCAGAACATAACCAGCACTGCACACATGGGTGATTTTCAGGAAGTACAATGGAAAATAAAAATACGTGATTCTATGTAGTATGACCTCAGTGACAATTGTCAGGAGATCCGCCGTTGCCATGGCCACAAGGTACCTTGTGGTGCACGGAGAGAGTCCACACTTTCCACGGGACAGGATCACTATTGCCACTGAATTGACTGTGTTGGGGAAAGATGGAAAGAATATAAAAAAATTAATGTCAACAATTCTCTCTTTCTGAAGCCATACATTTAGGGATGAATCTGATCAGAGGTTAGAAAAAAATTCTCAGCTAATAACTGAGCATGCAGTTAATGTGATTAATGTACCAGAATAGAACGCCCAGTATACTACTCATGACAATCAGATTAATATGTTTCCAGAATAAAATTACATGGTGAGTTTGAAACGTTTTAGCACACCACAAACACTGTTGGTGAAAGAACCTACGTTGGAATGCAAACACGTTTGGGACAGGATAACATCAGCCAGCATAGAAATGAATTGTTTTAAAATCTTAATCTCTTGTTTAAGACAGAACATTTCATGTAGTCTGAGCTACATGAGGGTTTTAAATTAATTTTAGAAAATGTTTCATATGATGATGTAATGTTTTCAAGTCAATTGGGACAATTCCCTCAAAAGGAGTACTAAAAAAAAAACCTTCAAGATCTACGCTAATAGAGGACAGAAACTAAGAGATTTATGGAGATATTCGAAGAGAGATAATTACTCCCTTAGTCATTAGTGTAGCTGCCCCTGGCTAAATGTGGCAAATGGCTACTTTTTTTTTCAGCTGACATAAATTGGTATGGGTTAATTTTGGAGCTTATGCAGCATTTCATATAGCTCAAATCATGACTGTCACAGACAGATAGCTAAATGCCTATGAGAATTTTAATACAGTCTTAATAAGATGAAGCTAGAATGCAGACAATAAACCTCCTCCTTCCTGATGGCAAACTGTGGCTCAGGTGGATGCTGTGTGATTTGAAATTTCTGATTTTAATATTAAAAAGAAAGGGAGAACTTGAACCACTTTACAGGAGGATTTTAAATAATTATATGTTAGAGTCGATAGATATATTCGTACAATAATAACACTTTTAACGTATTAGGCATTGGGAAATTTAATTAGATTTCTATAGGCAGTTAACCTTGGATGCAGAGACGGTTTTGATAAATACAGTTGGAAAGCTTTGCTAATAGGCCTTGGTACCAGTTGGTTTGCAGCGTGGTATTTAGTACAGATCATAAGAACATCTGATCCGACATAAATGAGACATTTTAGCTAATTGTAATGACTTATGACGTACACCTATTTGGGTATGTTAAAATTATAAACGTAGCTGATGAACTAGCATTAAGGTTTTCAACTGAACGTCCTTTACATAAATAGCTTCAGGCAGTGGAGAGAAGCTTCCATTCCATCAATTGGGAGATTAGAACAACAAAATAGTATTTTTAAACGAAAAGGTCATAAAAGAGTATAAAAAGACAAAGAAAATAGCAAGGAAGGGGGCTGAACAAAAATTAAACAGGGTCATATGACCTCAAGAAAATAAACAATTGCCGATTCCCAACCTAATGAACAGACTAAAGAACAAGGGCAGAATGGCTGAGGAGGATTATAGATCCAAATATAAAGGTCATATCCCGTAGAACCTTACATAATCCAAATAAACTTATTTTAATAACTTTCTAAGGCTGGAAAAGTGATTGTATTTCAGTTCCAATAATGGGATTTGATTAAGTGCTATCTTATTCAGTACAGAGTACTGGTTTGGACAGTATTTAAAGTAATCATGGTAAGGTCCTCCAAGAATCAAACTTCCGTTTGAAGCCACCTGACAGCATGAAAATAGAATAATTTGTAAATGGCAGTTGCTAGACAGAGAGACTGAGTTTGTTTGACATTTCAAAATCAAGTGAGAATGAAGCTGCTCTCAAAATTATCAGCTTTGTCACAGAATTGTAGTATTACGTGAAACAATGTATAACTGCAGAAGTGGACTTTATACTAGAGCTGATATTGCAACCTTTATGACATTTGTGCGAAATTAACATCCTTATTGAGCTTCTGTATTACTTTCTGCAAGGAATATACCATTGTATAAAATAATTTTTAAAAGTCATTAGTAAAGTTAAAATGTGCAACACATATCTGGAAAGGGACAAAACAGTCATTATTAGAATATAATCAATAAAAGGTATTGTAAGAGCGCACGGATAGGTGATAAAGTTCTGACAAATATCACGAGACGATGGCAGGACCTACAGTTGACCATGAATGTGTGCATCATTGATCGTGTATTCAAAGGATTGGATGTGTTGGTCGGAGGAGCTGCGGCAAACACCAATTTCAATGTTCAATCTAACCAGTAACATGGTATGTATAAATATCCTGCACTTTATTCAGAAAGAGACTGTGTCTGAGAGAAGTCTCCCACACTGCATTGGTAAAGATGCCCAAATAGAGATCAACGTTTTTTAAAAATCACTAATGGGATGTGGGTATCGCTAGTTAAACCAGCATTAATTGCCCATCCCTATTTGGCTAAAGGGCAGTTAAGAGTCAACCACGTTGCTGTGAGTCTGGAGTTACAGATAGGCCAGAGCAGGTAAGGGTGGTAGATGTCCCTCACTCAAGGACCTTGATCAAGCAGATGAGATTTTCCTGACAATAGGCAATGGCTTCATGTTCACCTTTACACTCTTAATTTCAGGTTATTATTAAATTCCACCATTTGCCAACTGGGATTCGAACCGAGGGTCGCAAACCATTAGCTGGGTCTCTGGATTAATAGTCTAGCAACAGAGCCACCAGGCCATCACCTACCAGTTAAATTTGTGCTGCTGAACATAGGACTCAAGACTCCTTTTTAAAATCCATCTTCAATATTCATTAAACTGTGACATTAATAGCACTCGGCATATTTCAGATGATGACTATGCGGAAGTGCAATTTTTGTGGATTGGCCATGCTAAATTGCCTACTGTGTCTAGGGACCTACAGTTTATGTAGACTAACCACTGGCAATGCAGTTTTACAGGGCTGGGTTGGGTAAGGGGAAGAGATGATCTTTAGATTTTGTAGTGGACTCGATCAGCCTACTGACATGCTTTCATACCGTCAGAATTGTATTCTCCTAAAGCATTGCATGTCTACCTACAACGTATGGACAACAGTGGTCTAAGAAGGCAGCTTACCGTTATTTTTTTCAATGATAACTAGGAACAGACAGCAAATGCAGAGCCACCCAGCGACTAGAATGCCCCAGAACTAAATAATAATTGAAAACACTGCTCAGGAGGAAGTCAATAATCGATTCGTTTGCAAATAGAAGCAGGTGTGGGCAAGCAACTTACCTCAGATGCGTAGGCATCCCTATTTTTGTCACACTATATCTCTAACACGTGTTTGGAGGAGGTCCAGTCGTCAACCTTTTTGATCATATAGAAAAGAATTGCTCATTCACGCAAATAAGTCATGACCCAGCAGTTTTTCGGAGTGAGCTTGGTAAGTAAATTAATCAGGACAATAATTCCTTCTATTAATCCAATCAAGAATAAGAGGAAAAGAATGTCCATGCACTAAATGCAAATAATGAATACTGCAGGAGAAACATGTAATTGTGATCCGTGGAATACTCTAAATAGTCTACTACACTTAGTACCATTGTAGAATGACAGGTTATCCAAGTAACACATGAAAATTTGCGTCATGGTTTCGAATCTAGTCAGCAAGCACATCCAGGATAATACTACACTGAGAAATGATCCAAGTCATGCACCCCTTCGCGCAGTTTCCTGCTTTGAGGTGCATTTAAACAGAATGCATCATCACAATGAATATAATAACTCTTGAATATACAGTCTGTAAGCTATCAACTGATAAAAAGGGAAGAAAAGGAATTTAGTCTTAGACACTGAGTTTTAAATTAATGAGCTCAATATTGTTAACTGTATGTCTGTACAATTGTGTACACAAAATCTTATATAATGGTAAAATGACTATACAACTTGTGCAGAGAATGACACAATTTTAATCCTGATAGATACTTACCTGAAACACCGACGATAGCGAGGATGGTGTAATAAATTTTTCTGGCAAATAGAAGTGAACGATGCATTTTTTGTGTGAAACCAATTTGTCGGTTTGTACTGCATGCAATACCACTGAACCAAAAAATTGAGTTAGTACCTCCAACTCATTATCTTTTGTACCATAGTGGAGCTCCAGGGGGTTAATTATGTTGCTTTTCTTTTTTACAAAATATTTTCCTAAGTTTTGAAAAATAGGTTATTAAGCTGTCTTAATTGCCTGTTGATGAAATTCAATTAATCACCAGATGGAATTGGAGACCAGAAATCCCAAGGGGGTGGGGGGGCGCGGTGGCTATCAGGTCACATGATGTTACCATGTAACAGAGACAAAAGTAAATGAGCTTTCTATCGTTGCATTCACAGAACAGGAAAGTCAAACCTTTAGAAGATTTTCTATAGTTATTCCAATGATAGCTGTTAATAATCCGTCCTAGCCTTTGTAATTAACTAAATATAGATACCAGTCTTGTATCTTAAACGTAAAAAAAACAAATTTAGCAGCAGAAAATTGGGCACCATGTAATCCAATTAATGCTGAAGCCTTAAGCCCAAAACATTCACCCGCCCCGCACACCACCCCGCCCCCCACCAAGACACAAAAGACAGACTAACACGTTTAAGAGAGAGAAAAAAGAAAGTATCAAAATTGGCCCAGGAAAGTTAACGTTTCTGTTCTTGGCTCTTCTTCAGAAATATTTCACGTCGACTTTCCTGTAACTCTGATGCTGCCTGGCCTGTTGTATTCCTCTAGCTCCACAGAATTTACAACTAGAGGACATAGGTTTAAGGTGAGAGGTCAATGATTTAAGAAGGACCTGAAGGCC
>JAHRHZ010000108.1:5251938-5290597 GCA_024137785.1 Ginglymostoma cirratum
TTGACCTGCTGTGTTCATCCAGCCCCATGCTTGTTATATAAGAAGATGGTCGTGGTTCTTGGATGTCAGTCATTTCAGCTCCACGACATCTCTGCAAAAGTTCACTAGTATAGTATCATAGGAACAGCCGCCTTCAGCTGTTCCATCAATGACCTAGTCTTCATCAATAGGTCAGATGTGAATGTTCACCAATGATTGTGCAATGTTCACCATTATTTACAGCTCCCCAGATACCGAAGCAGTCAATAATCAAATGTAACAAGATCTAAACAATATTCAGATTTGGGTTGACAAGTGGCACGTAACATGTGCGCTCCACAAATACCAGGAAATGACCATCTCCAATAAGTGACAATCTCATCACCGCCCCTTGATTTTCAAAGGTGTTATTACTACTGTATCCCCCACGATCAACATCCTTGGCGTTATATTTAACCAGAAACACAACTGAACTTGCCCCATAAACATAGTGGCTACACGAGCTAGGAATATTGCGACGGTACCTCACCTCCTCATGCCCCAAAGCCTGCCCGCCATCTACAAGGCACAAATCAGGAGTGTGATGGTGTACCCCCCATTTGCCTAAACGGATTGAGCTCTCATAACATTCAATAAGCTTGACAACGTGAAGGACAAAACAGAATGTCTGATTGGCACCACATCCATTAGCATTCTTTCCCTCAGTAACTGGTGGTCAGTAGCAGCAGTGTGTACTATCTACAAGATATACTGTAGAAATTCATCAAAATCCATAGACAACATCTTACAAACACACTACCACTTGCAACTAAAAAGACAAAGGCGGCAGATACATGGTAGCACTATCACCTGCAAGTTCTCCTTCAAGACACTCAAAGCAAGTACGTGGAACATTGAACAGTACAGCACAGTACAGGCCCTTCTGCCCACGATTTTGTGCCGGCAATAGCCCTACTCTAAGATCAAACTAACCTGCATACCCTTCATTTTATTATCATCCATGTGCCTATCCAACAGTAACTTAAATGTTCCTAATGCACCTAATTCTACTATCACCGTTCATGCATTCCACTCACCCACCACTCTTTGTGTAAAGAACCTGCCTCTGTCGTCTCCCTCCATACCTTCTTCCAATCACCTTAAACTTATTCCCCCTCGTGATTGTCGTTTCCGCCCTGGCTATCCAATCTATCTATGCCTCTCATCGTCTTGTACATGTCTATCGAATCACCTCTCACCCTTCTTCACTCCGATGAGAAAAATCCCAGCTGCCTCAAACTTTCCTCCTAAGGCCTGCCTTCCAGCCCCGGCAGCATCTTGATAAATCAAGATCCTGTTATGGCAATATTACATCATTTCTTCAGTGTTGCTAAGTCAAAATCCTGGAATTCCTTCCCATCTGGCAGTGCAAGTAGCCCAACAGCCGTGGATTGCAGCAGCATAAAAGGCATCTTATCATTGCCGGCTCAAGAGCAACAAGTGATGGAAATAGAATACTTGTCAGCCAGCAACTTCCATGACCCAAGAATAGATGACAAAAGTTCTGCTTCGGCCTTGAGCTTTGGTTTTCAGCATTATACTTTGATATGGCACCTTAGTAATTGCTTTTTTACAAATCGAAATGCAATACAGCGCACACTACTTACAATAATTTAATTAAAGCAATAATTTAATGTCCTAATTAATTGCTGCACCTGCCTGTTTATAAGGACAGAGGTAACAAGGTGTAGGGCTGGATGAACACAGCAAGCCGAGCAGCATCAAAGGAGCAGGAAGGCTAACGTCTCGGGCCGAGACCCTTCTTCAGAAATGGGGGAGGGGAAGGGGGTTCTGAAATAAACAGGGAGGGGGGAGGTGGTTAGAATATGGATAGAGGAGAAGATAGGTGGAGAGGAGACAGACAGGTCTAAGAGGCAGGGATGGAGCTAGTAAAGGTGAGTGTAGTTGGGGAGGTAGGGAGGAGATAGGTCAGTCCAGGGAGGATGGACAGGTCAAGGGGGCGGGATGAGGTTAGTAGGTAGGAGATGGGGGTGGGGCTTGAGGTGGGAGGACGGGATAGGTGGGAGGAAGGACAGGTTAGGGAGGCGGGGACGAGCTGGGCTGGTTTTGGGATGTGGTAGGGGGAGGGGAGATTCTGAAGCTTATGAAGCCCACATTGATACTATTGGGTTGCAGGGTTCCCAAGTGGAAAATGAGTCGCTGTTCCTGCAGCCTTCGGGTAGCATCGTTGTGGCACTGCAGGAGGCCCAGGATGAACATGTTGTTTGCGGAATTGGAGGGGGAGTTGAAATGGTTCAGAACTGGGAGGTGCAGTTGTTTAGTGCGAACTGAGTGTAGGTGTTCTGCAAAGCGTGGTCCCCAAGCCTCCGCTTGGTTTCCCCGATGTCGAGGAGACCACAACAGGAACAGCGGATGCAGTATACCACATTAGCAGCTGTGCAGGTGAACATCTGCTTGATGTGGAAAGTCTTCTTGGGGCCTGGGAAGGGGTTGGTGGGAGGTATAGGGGCAGGTAGCACTTCCTGTGGTTGCAGGGAAAAGTGCCAGGTGAGGTGGGATTGGAGGGGAGTGTGGAGCGGACAAGGGAGTCACGGAGAGAGTGGTCTCTCCAGAAAGCAGATAAGGGTGGGGAGGGAAAAATGTCTTAGGTGGGGTCAGATTGCGGATGGCGGAAGTGTCAGAGGATGATGCGTTGGATCCAGAGGTTGGTGGGGTGATACGTGATGACGTGGGGGATTCTGTTTTGGTTGTTATCGTGGGGAGGGCGTTTTTGACCACTGAGGCGGGGAAGTTGCGGTCCTTGAAAAACGAGGACGTCTGAGATGTACGGGAGTGGAATGTTTCATCCTGGGAGAAGATGTGGTGGAGACGAAGGAATTGGGAATAGGGGATTGCATTTTTGCAGGAAGGTAGGTGGGAAGAGTTGTATTCTCGGTAGCTGTGGGAGTCGGTGGCCTTGAAATGGATACTGGTTTCTAGGTGGTTTCCAGAGATGGAGACAGAGAGTTGCAGGAAGGAGAGAGAGGTATTAGAGATGGTCCAGGTGAACTTAAGGTTGGGGTGGAAGGTGTTGGTGAAGTGCATGAACTGTTCGAGCTCCTTGAGGGAGCACGAGGCGGTGCCAATACAGTCATCAATGTAACGGAGGAAGAGGTGGGGTTTAGGGCCAATGTAGGTACGGAAGAGGGATTCTTCCACGTTGCCTACAAAGAGGCAGGCATAGCTTGGGCTCATGCGGATACCCATGGCCACCCCCTTTGTCTGTACGAAGTGAGAGGAATTCAAAGAGAAGATGTTGAGGGTGAGGACGAGTTCGGCTAAGGAGATGAGGGTGTCAGTGGAGGGTGACTGGTCGGGCCTGCGTGACAGGAAGAATTGGAGTGCCTTTAGGCCTTCTGTATGGGAAATGCAGGCGGATAGGGACTGGACGTCCATGGTAAAGATGAGGTGATGGGGACCGGGGAATTGGAAGTTCTGGAGGAGGTGGAGGGCGTGGGTGGTGCCCCGGACGTGGGTAGGTAGTTCCTGGACCAAGAAGGAGAAAATGGAGTCGAGATAAGTTCGGTGGGGCAGGAGCAGGCGGAGACAATGGGTCAACGAGGACGGTCAGGGTTTGTGGATTTTGGGAAGCAGATAGAAGCGGCCACTGCAGGGTTGGGGAATGATGAGTTTGGAAGCTGTGGGTGGGAGGTCACCTGAAGTGATAAGTTTGTGGATGGTTTGGGAGGTAATGGTTTGGTGGTCAGGGGTGGGGTCATGATCAAGGGGGCGACAGGAGGAGGTGTCGGAGAATTGGCGTCTGGCCTTGGCAATGTAGAGGTCAGTGTGCCATACTGCAACTGCGCCTCCCTTATCCGCGGGTTTTATGGTGAGTTTGGGATTGGAGCGGAGGGAGTGGAGGGCTGCACGTTCTGCGAGGGAGAAGTTGGAGTGGGTGAGAGGGGTGGAGAGGTTGAGGCGATTGATGTCATGATGGTAGTTGGAGATGAAGAATTCGAGGGAGGATAGGAGGCCTTGGGGTGGTGTCTAGGAGTGGGAGATGTGTTGGAGGCGGGAGAAGGGGTCAGTAGAGAAGGGTTGGGCTCACGGTTGAAGACGTAAGCGCGGAGGCAGAGGCGGCAGCAAAACTGCTCTATGTCCAAACCTGAGCGGTATTCGTTGATGTGTGGGTGGAGGGGGACAAAGTGAGCTCTTTACTGAGGACTGACTGTTCGTCCTCAGTAAGGGGGAGGCCTGGGGGAAATGGTGAAGATTTGGCAGGGCTGGGTGCTGCTGTCTCCTCTGGACACCTGGTCTTCCATATACACTGTACTGTCAGCATATAATTCATAATCAGCCTTTCAGATTCTCGGGCTGAAATTTATAAACTAACATTTACCCACGATTAACTGCATCTGCCATCTGTTGGTTAATATTCAACTTGTCTACATCACCATAAAGACACCTTGCATCTCCGTCGAAATTCACTCGCTCACTATTTCCTTAAGTCATTGACAACTTGAGATACTGCAGTTGGCTCGAACTCTTCTAAACCCTACTGTGCATTACTTGCAAAGAGAACTTGTAAAATCATTTCCGAGAAACCCAGGTTTCGGATCTTGTCGTTGCCTGACTGCCTCTGACATGTGATAAACCTCCTATCTATTTACTACTAGACACCCGAAAATTCACGTTCGAATTGCTCTTTGAACGGTTCTGTTATTCCTTTTTATTTCGTCTTGGTATTGAAAAACATCTGTTCGAACTGGTCTTGATGGTCTTTCTAATTTCATTCACCAGACGCATTTGTAATTCCTCTGTTCCCTAATTCAGTTAATGTTATTCTAACATGCCTTTCCTCTATCACATAACATATGAATACTCTATTGATCAATATTTTCCATTTGTTCTACATGTTTTAGCCTGCTGGTTTAATACTTCCCCGTACTTTGCATCTGCTTTACAAAATTGCACTGATAATTACTTACATAAATGTGTTGTGCAACTACTTAAGTTCTACAGCATATCTGTGACCAAATAAATTATGCAATTGGATTAAATATTGAATTCTGAAGAAGCAACATGCTTCAAACATCGCCGTTGTATCCCCTCTCATCTTTGATTCAACCTGCAATTTTGCGAGTGCCATGACGGTCAGCTAGACAGACTGCTACATATTACCCTAGACTGAGGATGGAATACGGATGTTTAATATTTGAGAGTTATTTAACAGTGAACCCACTGGCTGGCAGTGAGAAATATAATCGAGATTTGTCAATTCATTGGCTAATTGCTAGAGCAGTTTTTGGGAAGAGGAGAACACTTTTGAGATAGAAGTTAGCACAAAATGGACTTGTCAGGAGAATTTTTCAAGACCGAGATTCGCAATTTACGTGACCTGGAGTGACCTTCACTCCACACTGATATTCACGGGTTATCACCATTTTAGCAACAAGAACAAACCTGATCTAAATTTCAGTCATTTTCCTGGTCGTTCAGATTTTCTTAGCATTATTTTTGTCAAACTCCCGTGGACAGATAGTATGCTGCGGAGACCCATCTTGAAGAACCATCTTAAAAGGTGCTGTGGAAGTATAGATATTAATGGATGGACTAAAAGATTTTAGACCAGTTGAGTGGAAAGCACATCTTTTCTTAATACCTTATTTCATGTAGAACACACTTTGTCAGCAACCGTGGCCGAACCTTCACTGAATTTAGTTTTTCCTTTTCAAACTGCTGTCTCGTCTCTTGCCCCTGTGTTCAGAATGATGTCACTGCCTTCTCTCCATGCTCTTTTCAAGTGTTCGGCTCCCCTTTGAGTGTTTTTTGTTTGTTTTCAAATTGTCACAACAGCCAACTATCAGGAATAAGTCTATTTGCCACTCCCTTTGCACATTTTAACCTTGCTGTATACTCCACGAAATGAGCCCACTGCCTTCTAGTGTATATATCCAAACTATAAGTTGAATATTGTAAACAGTTTTGTGCCCCTAATCTAAGAAAAGACATTAGGTCATTGTTGAAGCTTGACTAGACTAGCAATGTGTAGGGAGGAAATGTGTTATGAGGAGAAGTTGGGAAGCTTGGATTTGTGCTTATTGGAATATTTAAAAAGTGAAAAGTTGAGCTTGTTAAAACAAATTAGATTCATAGAAATCTTGACTAGTTGTGAAAAGTTGCTTCCCTTTATGGGAGAGCTTAGGATCAGATGGCATAACCTCAGAATTTACGGTTGTACAGCTAAGAGAGAATTAGAGATCTTTCTTCACTTAGTGGCTTGTGAATCTGTAGATATCTTTAGCGCAAAGTGCAATCAAAGTATGCTCATTGATATATTCAAGGGTGAAATGTATTATTGTTCTAATCAGTCAGGGATTCAAGTGTCATGGGGAGCAGGGAGGAAACTAGAAATGAGGATTATTAGACGAGTCACTATTTCACTTATTGACAGGGCATACTTGTTGAACTGAATGCTCCTCTCCGACTCCAACATCTTGTGGTCTTATGCTCTGAAGTTATGTCTGTGCAGTGTAATGCTGTCTGGTGTTTGGATATTTCATAGAGAACAGCCATCTGAGTGATAAAGAAGAGCTGAACGTTTCTGAAAAATCGATTAACCAGGTAATCAAAGCGTAAGTAAAGGTGAGAATTGAAACAATGATGTGAGATTGATTCTCTCCGTTGCAGATTTGGAGAGATCTAATTTAGGAACTAAGAGCTGCGCATTGTTCAGTGAAAGACTGTGACTGCTGAGTACATTCCTGACTGCAGGATGATTCTCTGACTCTGATCAGGATAGTGGCCTTCCCAATGTCACGTCTTCTTCTTTGTTGAACGACTTAGCGTTCTCACTCCCGGTAGCAGCCACGATAGTAACGTCATCGTAATTTTCTATTTTTATTAAAACACCGAATCACTGAAAGGAAGACTTGCAACTTCCAAATCGAGAAGAGGGCGGAGTCTGAGCAAACCACTTGCCGACATTTAAAATAAGAGAAGCTGTTGGACGATTTGAAATGCGCTTGCGCGGGGCCCTTTTCCCAGAGGGCATCATGGAGGCTGTCAGTGATAATGGACTTACAAAGCTTGCGGGAATTGTGAGAGGGAATACCGCCATTGCTCCATCCTCTGCACGAAAGCAAAGCTAGAAATGCATGTTGACTGTTAGAGCAGTGACTTTGTCCAAAAATATACATTTGCATCAATATATGTTGAGGTGTATCAGTTGGTCGTTCCGCGTTATTATCGACAGCTCCCTCTGTTAATCTTTGAAAGAGATTTTCTCACAAATGGTCAAACTCCACGCAGTGTCGCCCACTGCAAACGTATTGACATTGTCACCTTTAGTAAACCTTGCTCCGATGGTTTCTCTATATGTTTCATTCACTCAGCATCTTCTTCACCGAACTGTGCTAGACATTGTTATAAACGTGTATAGAGAAACAAACAAAAGCACATTCGTGCATACACAAAAACACAGACGCACGAATTTTCATTTTCGTCTCCCTCTGCTGGAAAATCTGAATATCAGCCAGGCACGGGATCATATTCAATACATAGCGAGAACTCAACATTGCTGAAAACCTCAAGGATTCTGTTCGGCCTTACCCAGCCCTCCCTGTTCTACACACACCCCACCCCGTTACTGTAACCATTTCAGTTTACTCAAACTGTTACAATCTCGGTGCTGTGTTCCAGTACTACTGCCTGCCTATTGTCATGATGGCTGGACTCAATCCTTTCTTCGTCTGCGTCCCTCTCTAAACTCTGGAGCTCTTGCAATTTTAATAATATCCTCCAGCCGAAAGAATGCTTGCTCCATCTCTATATTCCTCCAGACTATACAGATGTCGCGATGTCTGTGATTTCCTGCAACTCTTACAACTCTGAAGTTCTCTGTACTTCTCCAATTTAGGTCTCATGTACATTACCAATGTTTGTTGTTGCAACAATGTATCATTGCCTCTGAACGCTTGAGTTTCACTGATGCTCACTTTATTTCTGAGCTGAGCAGTGTGCCCTTCGTATTTATTGTATAATAACTGTATGTTTCTCCTTTGTATCTGCAGTGTGCTTTCCCTCCTTCTAGCAAACCTTTGTTTCTTTCTTCTCCTCAAACGTCAAGTGATCACCAAAATTGCAGTTTATAGGAACACAAGAACACAAGAACAAGAGCAGGCCGCTCGAGCCTGTTGTACTATTCATTAAGTTCATGGATCATTGCGGCCTAACTCCATCTGCCTGCCTTGGGTATTCACCTTGATTGCTTTCGTTAAAAATGTATGCGATATATTGCGTGCAATGAAATTGTTGTTGACATTTTTCGTGATGATTGTGCGTCACAACTGTTATGTGCAGAATATAGCTCCAAACTTAAGTGTGAAAGTGCAGGCGCACACACGAGACGTTGTGTACGTCATCAGTGGAGGGACGGAATATTTGTGCATGTGTTCTCAATCAAAGGAACTGCATGTTGTTCTGGATGCTGTCAAGATTCTTGAGTCTTGTTGGAGTGGCACGCAACAAGGCAAGTGAGGACTGATTCGTCATAGTCCTGACTTGTGACTTGTGGACTGTAGACTGAATTTGGCGAGTTGGGCGGTTAGGTTTTTACTACCGGATTCCAAGTCTGTTCCTAGTAGGGTAATAGGTCGGCACAACATCGTAGGCCGAAGGGTCTGTACGGTGCTGCACTGTTCTATGTTCTATGTTCACAATTATGGTGGAGGAGAGGCGGATTGAATTCTTGCCCATGCATAGTCTCATGAAACATGCTATTTCCTTATAATCATTCTTAATTTTCCGTTTCTTTTCAAATGTTACCACAATACATTGATGCCCTTGGAATAATGTTATGCCTTTAAACACAGTGGTACGTCTTTTCTCTGTAAAGAAATTGAATATCAATAGGTCAGATGGGAAAATATAACTTCCATAGAAGGCTGGAGGGGTAGAATTCATTGCGACATTCAAAAAAAAAGCAGGCCGTCTGGTGGAAACGAACTTTGTCAGGCAACGTCAATCAAGAGAAGGGAAGGAGATGGTGCTTTGTCAGCAGCGGACAGGTTACCCGCTTGGGGGCCTCAGCAGAACTGAGGGAAGTTATAAATGTAATAATGCCTGCGTAATTGCAACAGGACTGTGCAAAAGTAAGAATGAGATTGGTCTGTGGTAGAGGAGAGGCTGGAGAGATTTAGTGACAAATAATTTCAAGAACACAATTCTATAGGATGTGTTCATTTGTTCAATGAAAAGCACAAGAATACGGGAGATTGGAGCTGGAAACCGTACAGCCTGTTCCAGCAATTCTTACAATCAATGCATTCTTTGCTAATTTTAGAATTTAAATCCCCTTTCCGGTCCATTCCCCATATCCCGTCATTCCCTTAGACAGGGGCAATCTATCTATTCCAATCTGAAATGTTTTCCATAACGGAGGATTAATAAACCTCAGCGATGGAAAACTCTCAACTTATGGAGGCCTTTGAATAAATCATTTTCATTTCATCTCATTGCCAAATAATCTGCCACTTAACCTGATATTGTGTTTTATCTTCACAGACCTGCATGAATAATTTCCATGCATGCACTCTATGAGATCCCTGCCCTTCAATACCTTATATATTTCAATGCGATGGTTTCTCAAATTTCTGAGACTCGACAGTATAAATCCAATTTACTCAGAAACTCAGCAGAGGAGAATTTTGCCACCAAATGGTGAAACTTATTTTTATAATTCATTTACTGTTTTGGGACACTGCTGTCTGGGCTCTTATTTAGTCTCCATACATAGTCGTTTTGGAGAAAGTAATGGTAAGCTGCATTTTTCAAACTGCCTAAATCCATTTGATGTAGATACACCCACAATGATGTTAGCAAATGGTCTACAGGACCTACTAACAGTCATGGACAGGAGTATGTTTTCAGGTCAGGATATTGAGCAGCTTGACTTTAACTTGCTGGTGGTGATGCCCCCAGGTATCAATTTCCGTTGACATTCCAGGTGATGAGGATGTGGTTTTGGAAGCTTCTGTCTAAAGAAGCTCTATGAATTTCTTCAGTGCATATTGTTGTTGGCACTCATGGTTGCTACTGATTGCTGTCGGTGGTGGAGGGAATGAAAATCTGTGCATGTGGGTTGCAGTTAAATATGTACTGCGACGCAGTTAGAGCTGGAGGAAAACAGCAGGCCAGGCAGCACCAGAGAAGCAGGAAAGTTGATATTTCGTGTTGGGACTCTTCCTCAGAAATGGGCAGAGGGAAGGGAGGTTGGGAAATAAATAGAGAGGAGGGGTGAAGCTGGGGAACGGTAGGTAGGATGGTGATAGGTGAATGCAGGTAGAGAATCGAGGGGATTGACCAGTGGGATGGGTGGGGCGGATAGGTGGGAGTGAAGATGGACAGATTTTGTGAGGTCACGGAGGTGGAAAGGAGGATGGGTAGGGTTGGGAAAATGTAGGTGGGGTGTTGATAGGTTGGATGCCGGGAGGGTGTGGTGGGGATTGGTCAGTGGGAAGGGTATAGCGTGTAGGTGTGGAAAAAAGATGGGCAGGCGACTGTACTGCAAGTTGCTTCGAATTAAACGTGGAGAGCGGAACTGCTCCAGATCTGACTCACCATTCTGCTGGCATGTCGAGACCTTTACATTGGGCTTGAGAATAAAAAAAACCTGCGGATTCTGAAGATCTGTAACAATAAAACAGGAAGCCTTGGTGAAATTCAACTAGCCTGACATTCTGTGTTCCTGTGAGGAAGGCAGGCAAACAAAATTTACATAAGCCTGGAAGCAAACTTAAAGGGTTGATTGAGATTCTAGTGAGATTTTCAACTGTATCACTGTATTCAGTGATTCATTAACATAATCGGAGCCGAATTAATGTATGGTGAGTTCTGAACTGCTTGTGAAAATCGACGTGAAAGACGAGAAACATTCACTTCCCCAAACACACAAGATCACATCCCTAAGAACAAATGGTTTCTAGAACATTCCCCTGCACTCGATCACTCGAGAGCAGACACAGGTCACTTCTTTATAGTTGCTGATATGGACAGCGAATATTTTGTCACCCTGAAGGATTCTCTTCCAATTCCTTAAAGATAAATGGAGGTGTGACTTTTCTTTTGGTATTTTCGTCTAAATTGTGTTCGATCTTTTGTAGTGAAGAAATGTAAACTCGGGGAAAAACATTTTCAAACCTTTAACTGTCCAAGCAGATTTTGAAACAGGGTATCCTTTTCCATGTAAAGGGATATCTTCTGTCGGTATCTCATCTTTCATTGAACTAAGTGACGCCCCACCATTCAGAAATAATGTCAGTTCTAGAATGTCCTGGAGAACGTCTGTTATAAAATGTTCCGGATAATCTCAGTTATAGAGTGTCCTAGAGAAAGTGAGAGTTCAAAAATCTACATCGCGGTCAAAGGCCCTTCAGTCCACCAAATTTACACTAATCAAAAATAATCACCAAAGCACGTTTCAATCAATGTTAGGATCAGGGAAGAAAAAAACATGAGGAAAAAGCAGAGATGGTGTGTTACCATCTTAGGAAAATAACAATTAAAATGCATCATTTGGCCATTCAATATAATTATGGCTGATCTGACTGTGTCTTGACGTAAAAATTTCCACCAAATCCCGGTGACCATTGACTGTTTTGTTCCTCATGAATCTATCTATCTGTACTCCAAAATATTCAATGGTGTTGCCTCCACCGCTCTCTGTAAAATAAATCTCATCTTCTCGACAATAAATTGAAGAGTCCGTTTTCAAAGGAAACATGTACCCGCCTAGATGTAGTCTTGAAACTTTCTTTCAGTTTGTGGCTGGATACACTCCTTGACGGCCTTTGTGAAGAAAGAATGGTTCATCTTCTCAATGAGACCTTCTTCTTTGATCAGAGTAAAATGTTGCATGTCTGCCACTGGCCTGAAGACCATAAGATATAGGAGCAGAATTTGGCCATTCGATGTATCCGTCTGCTCAGTCCTTAGATTATGGCTGTTTTTTTTTACATCATTCTCCTACCTTCTCCCCGTTTTTATACTGATCCCCTACTGACTGTACTTTCACATCTGGCTTAAAAACATAATTTAAGTCAATAAATATAATTTCAATTCTGATTCTTTTCCAACTTTCCAGCCTGGGCTTACCCATGCAGCTGAACACATGTTTAGCTGAGCGTGAGTGCATTCTCCCTGTTTCTACAGACCCATCCCACCTGTTCGGATGATGTTAAATTCCAACTGAGTACCTCCGACATGACCACCTTTTCCCTAACCCTGGAATTCCATCCCTCCTCCCCAAACTGTCATGAACAAGGCCTCCATCTTTGACTGACCAATCTCCTGTACTTCTGCCTTCACCCCTTCCAGTCCTTTCCAGATGAAGTCGTCCATTAATACTAGCATATTAGTGTCCAAAATACTTGGTTATCTAAAGTAAAACAAAGAAACGCTGATGCAGGATAGCTGAATCAAAAACAAACTGTTCTTATGAACACTCTGATTTCTACCAACAGGTGCTACCAGGACTGTTGTGTTTTGCATGCAGTTTCTCTACTTTCATATATCATTTCATGTTTATAGCATGTGCAAAATTTGCCCTCCAGCGTTGACTTCCATATGCAACTTCCACTAATATTTGTTTCTTCCTGATGTTTCTAAGTTCCAACTAAACTAGTTACCTGTGTAATTTGACCGACATGGTCTGTGGCACAATTAGTGGTCAATCGGCGAGTTGCTTAGTGAGGCTAACCTCGAAGTTGAGGTCATCTCGCCTCTTCTTGTTCATTCTACTCAGATTCTGTCCAGATTCACACTGCGTCTCCCCGAACGCTGGTAGGGTGTAGGAGGACAATGAACTCTGTACAATGATCTGTATTCCTCCAGATGAATGAAACTGCTCTAACCTGCGTGACAACCACGGTTTTGGCTGCCATGGTCAAGTGTCATGGACTCTACTACTGGTCCTGGTGGTAGTTGAAACACTGCTAATGCACCTCCCCACCCAGGAAGAGGTCTGTACGCAAGCCCACAACGTGGTTTGGTGTCGGGGTGCATCAGTGTTACGTGACTTCTCCGTGCAGTATCCATATCTGGTACCGTGCAGACTACATCCTGTCTAACGGTACTTGTTTAGGCATACTTATGGGTTTTAAAGGTGTGACGCACGGATGCTGACTAATTACAGCAGCTCAGTTGATTGTCAAGTTGTTCTGGGAGTGGTGTGCAGTATAATGTGTTGTCACTCAATATGATTCTTGCTGCAAGGGCTCGAATGCTCAAAGCGCTGCAATGTTCTTTACATTGTTCTGAACAGATCGTCGGGTTGTATTCAGTAGTACACTCTCCTTACTTGCACAGTGTTACATGTTGAACAGATATCCCCTCTGGGTTCTGGGAAAGGGTCACCGGATCCGAAATATTAAGTCTGATGTTTTTTTCTTCATAGCTGTTGCCAGATCTGCTGAGCTATTCCAGCAAATTCCGGGTTTTTTTTGTCCCTGATTTACAGCATTTGCAGTTCTTGTGGTTTTTATCTCCTCTGAGTTTATGCACCTGGGCTAGTTCCAATAGTTGGATTGAGCATATGACATTACTAAACATTTCAGCATCTCTGCCATAGCCTTTATTTTATGTTCCCTTTCTTGTGATTGAACCTTCCAACATCTCACTTCATTAATGTTTGTGTGTGATTATGCACAGTACGTCATGCTGTTGAAAGTTCACTGTCCTATCAGTAGCTGCAGCAAGTTCATTCAGAAGCAATCAGTCATCTGTATCATATTCAAATCTCCCCGATGGCATCTCAGGTAAAGACCGCATCCTTTATACACAGCTCAAAATAACCTCCCCCTCATTACTCCCCATTGACAACCAACAACAGCAAAGTTTCCTGTCTATATTGAGTACAATGGAACCACTGGGAATATTAGGGAGCAGAATATCAGGGAGATGAGGACTGCTTCTGATGTCTGAACTTATTTGGATATACACTGTACCATTATCCCCTGTAACCTCTCTTCATTGATGGAATATATGGCTTTTTATTCTTCCTGAATAATTCACAGGCTCCAAACTACCTACATTATATTCCTAATGCCAAATTGTTGTCGATTGATTATTATAGACACGCAACCTCCCGTTGATAAATTAGTTTCCTGCCTAACTAGTGGCATTGACAAATTTATCTCGAATACGTTTGTTCCATTCATATAAAGTGTCGATAAACTTTGCGAGTAGTTGAGGACACAGCACTGGCCAGTGTGTCACTACAGTTGTTAAATTACGTTGAACTTAAAAGATTAATTTATCTCTTAATTATCCTTGCTTCTGGCTCATCAACCATCCTTTCACTTACTCGCATTTAGCAGCTTTTCAAAACTTAAAGTTACCTCCCATTTCCTGCGTAACAAGCTTGAGAAATAAAAAAAAAGACCTTCTCCTAGCCTTGAATGGCTTAATGGCCTCATTCTGTTTCTGTTTAACGATAAATAGGCTGAGTAGACTGGTTAGAAATAGGTGTCATTATGAATGGTGCTTAATATTTTGGAATCATTAGTGAACCATCCACTTCTGACTTTATAATGCTGGGAAGTTCATTGATGTGGCAGCTGATGATGGCACAGAGTGCCTCGTGGATGCCTAGTTTCACTTTACTAGATCCTTTAGAAGTATGTCCTGCTTCACAGGAGGTAGTGATGCAAAACACACTGGACGGTATCTTCAACTTGAGGATAAGACTTTACCTCAGCTAGGACTGTGTGCTTGGCACTCCTACTGATACTGTTAGGAACAGACGTATCTGTGACATGTTTGATGAGAATGTGTCACTCTTGTTGGTTCACTCATCACTTCCAACTGCTGTCTGACTGCTGTTGATTTTAAGTCTCACCCTGCTCAGTTAGTGGTGGGCCCAGGAATATAATATTGGACGATGGGCATTGACATTGATGGACATAGGTAGAATGCATTCTGTGTCTTTGGTCACCCTCAGCACATCCTCCAATTTGTTTTCTACGTCGAGGAGAACTGATATATCACCAAAGACTGGCGGGAAGATCAGCAGGTGTCCAACATCGGGTTGTTCCCTTGACCCTCTTTAACCTGTTGCCACAAGACATATTGGGTTTGGAAATCAATGCTGCAGAATTCCAGGACAACTCCTTTCCTGACTCTGTACAGTTGTGCCACCATCAATGGTGGGCTTGTCCTGTCGGTGGGACAGAATATACATTGGGGCGGTAATGGTGCTTCTTGAGATATTATCCATTATGTATGATTCTCTGAGTATGATGATGTCTGACTGTTTCTTGAATAGCCAAAATGAGGGTAAATGACAGCAATGGAGCATGGAATAATGGCGTTAAAAGCTGAAAGAAAGACAATCTATCTCAATCTGTGTTGTATATGGGAAAAAAGAGTTTGAGGAATTCAGTGCATCCATTGAAGCAAATGAATGTAATGTAGTAGCATCAGGAAGACATGGCTACAGGGTGACCAATATTGGGTACTGAACATCAGAACATTTTATATTTGGGAGTGTTGGATGAAGAAAAAATGAAAAAGAGGAGGGGCAGATCTCCTATACAGGATGAAATCAGTATAATTGTAAAAGAGAATCTTAAATCAAATAATCATGTTATTTACTTAATCTTAATGCTTTTGTGTTAAAAGTCGCAATTGAGTCGAGTTTGAGGAGATATTTCCATCTAATGAAATAATATCTTTCTCATTGATCAGATGGAAACATAATCACTTTCACAGCTCAATGAACTTGTTTGATCTCCTACATATTTTACGAGGCATAGTCCCACCTACATTGTCTGTTTTTGTTATTATGGTAACTTTCCTTTCCCTTTGATATTTGTTACAAATTTCAAGCTGTCCGCTCTTAGATATTTCTTATCAAATTTTCCCCCAGTGTGCTTTGCAGCCTCTGCTTGCACAGAACTCCCTATTACCTTGACATAACCCCTTCTGTAAATTATCATTGTGCCTATTTATGACGTCACTCTAATGCTGGAGCAGGTTTTTAAATTTGTTTAACTACTGGTTTCTGGGAGTAATTCAGGAGACGCAGCAAAAATTCATCCCTAGGAAAAAGAAGCACGGTACAGGGAGGATGAGGCAACTATGGCTGACTAAGGAAGTTAGGGATAACATAAAAGCAAAGAGAAAGCATATAATGTGGCAAAGGGCAGTGGGAAACCAGAGGTCTGGGAAACTTACAAAGACGAACAGAGGGCAACAAAAAATAAATAAGAAGGGAGAAGATTAAATATGAGGGTAAGCTAGCCAGTAATATAAATGAAGACTGTAAGAGTTTCTTTAGTTATATAAAGGGCAAAAGAGAAGCAAAAGTGGACATTGGACCACTGAAAAATAGCGGTGGAGAGATAATAGTGGGGAACAAGGAAATGGCTGAGGAACTGAATAATTATTTTGCATCAGTCTTCACCATTGATGACACGAGTAAAATCCCAAAAATTCATAACAGTCAGGGGGTAGAGCTGAGTATGGTGGCCATCACCAAGGAAAAGGTGCTAGTAAAACTGATTGACTCAGTGGTTAGCACTGCTGCCTCACAGCGCTAGGGACCCGGGTTCGATTCCAGCCTCGGGTGTCTGTCTGTGTGGGGTTTGCACATTTTCCTCATGTCTGCGTGGGTTTCCTCCGGGTGCTCCAGTTTCCTCCCACAATACAAAGATGTGCAGGTTAGATGAATTACCTGTAGTGTTCAGGGTTGTTGGGGTGGGTCTGGGTGGGATGCTCTGAGGTTTGGTGTGGACTTGTTGGGCCGAAGGGCCTGTTTCCACACTGGAGGGCTTCTGTGAAATCAGATGGACTACACCCCAGAGTTCTAAAGGAAATAGCTGAAGAGATCCACACCAAACATATTCCTAACTAAACTAATCCGACCTGCCCAATATCCCCCCAAACCTTTTTATTCATGAACCTATCCAAATGTCTTTTAAACGCTGTAACTGTACCTGCACTCGCCATTTTCTCCGCCAGTTCATCCCACAAAAGAACTAATCTTTGTGTTAAAAAAAGTAGTCCTTCATGTCCTTTTAAATCTTTCTCCTCTCATCGTAAAAAACATTACCCTCAGTTTGAACTCATTCAATCTAGGAAAAAGACCCCTGTCATTCATATTATCTATGCCCCTGTCATCTTATAAACGTCAATAAATGTCAACCTACAATCCCCTACGTTCCACAGAAAAAAAACTCCCCGTCTTTCCAATCTCTTTTTTTATATTTCAGACTCTACATTCCCGGCAACATTCTGATGCGGGTATCCCTTAGATCTGCTCACATCCTACAAAAAGATTCATATCATATATCCAAATTGACCAAAAATAAATGGTGAGATGTGAATGAAAGTTGATAGGACACAAAGCGGCTATTAATGGATATCAACAGTTTAACTGAATGGGTAACGATTTAACAGATGGAAGATAAAGTAGACAAGATTAATTCACTTTGTTTGTAATAATAAGGGAAAGAAATTGTTTGAAATGTTTGTGTGCATGGAGATTTTGCCACTATAATTTGACAGCTATTGGAGTTGTTAATAGAATGTCTTGTTGTAGCACTGGGGGACAGAGAGTAAATCATGGGTCAAAATTTACAGTTCCCCAACATATTCGATATTTTACTGACTATTGGATGCACTCAACTGTGGAGAGAAGATGATCAAGAGAGATAGAGAGAATACATGTGTGTGTGAGAGAGAGATAGATGGAGACTGAAAGATAGAAACAGAGAAGAAAAGATGCAAGAGTCAGAGAGTTTCTACAACATGGAAAGAGACCCTTCATCCCATTGTGTCTGTGCTAGACATCAATTATTCATTCATTCTATTCACATTTTCTCGCTTGTGGGCCAGATGTTGTACGCACTGGTATTTCAAGTCTTCATCTAAATTTTAAATTTGTTGAGATTTCCTGCCTCTGCTATCCTTTTAGGCAGTAACTTGCAGATATCGACAAGCCTCTTTTTTGCCTCGCAAATCCTGCCAATTCTTATGCTCCTTTCCTTAAAAATGTGCCCTCCAGTTGTTGACCCCTCTAAAAAAGGGCTTTTTTTTTCCTTATCAACCATGTCTGCATCACTCAGAGCTTTGTGTAACTCAATCAGTTCCGTTTTCATCATTCCTCGTTCTCTGGAAATCAAACCCAGACTATCTAGTCTCTCTTTGTAGCTCAACCATTTCATCCCAGGCTACATACTGGCTAATCTGCTCTGCAACACCTCCAGAGTGAACACATCTTTGCTATACTGTGGTGACCAGAATGGTACACAGTGTTCTCTCCGCGGCAACACTAATTGCAGCTCCATCATAATCTCTTTACACATGCATTCAATTCCTCAGCTAATAAAGGCAAGTATCCCATTTACCTTCTCAACCATATTTTCTGCCTGTTCTGCTGTCATCAATAATCAGTGAACAGCAGGGTCCCTTTGAACTCCCATATTACTTAGAGCCCAAACATTCAATGTGTTCTCCTTTGTTTTGATGATGCTTTCTTAAATGGAAGTCATAGAAACATGGAAAATATGTACAGGAGGAGACCATTAGGCCCTTAGAGCTTGCACCACCATTCAATACGATTATAGCTGATCATGCAATCTCAGTATCCCCTCTCCCCATACCCCTTGATCTCTTTAGCTGCAAGGGCCAGGTCCAGCTCCCTCGTGAATATATCTAATAAACTGCGCCCAACACTCTCCTGTGGGAGAGTTCCAGGAGTTCCCAACTCTCTAAGTGAAGAAATTTTACATCATCTCAGTCCTGAATGATTTATCACTTATTCTTAGACTGTAAGCTCTTGTTCTGGACTTCCCCGTCATTGGGAACATTATTCACACATCTCGCCTGTCCAGCCCCATCGAAATTTTGTATGTTTATATGAGATCCCTCTTCATTCTTGTAAATTCCATTGAATACACACCCAGTGGATTCAGTCTTTCTGCATACATCAGTCCGTCCTTGCCGGGAATCAGTCTGATGAACCTTCACCAGACTCCTTCAATAGCAAGAATGTCATTCTTCAGACTTGGAGACCAACATAGCACACAATACTCAAAGTGTGGTCTCACCGATGTCCTGTATAACTGCAGCTAGACATCCTTACTCTGATATTGAAATCCTCTGGCTATGAAGGAGAGCATGCCATTAGCTTTCCTCATTGCCTGCTGCACCTGCACGCTAACCATCATCCACTGTTCCACCATAACACCCAGGTCTCGTTGCACCTCACCTTTTCGGAAACTTCTACCATTCAGATAATAATCTGCCATCCTGATTTGAAACCAAAGTGTATAACCTCACATTTATTCACATTATATTGCATTTGCCAAGTATATGCTCACTCTACCAGTCTTTCCATGTCAACCTACAGCCTCTAAGTATCCTCTTCATAATACACACCGCCACCCAGCTTAGTGTCATCTGCATATTTGGAAGTATTGCATACAATTTATTCGTCCAAATCATTAAGGAATGCTAAAGTCCCGACTCTGAACCCTGTGGCACCCTGCTTGTCAATGTCTGCCATTCTGAAAAAGACCCGATTATTCCAGCTCTCTGCTTCCTGCTTGCCAACCAGTTCTCGATCCATGTCAAAACATTAACTCTGATACCATGAGCTTCAATGTTCCTTACTAATCTCTCTTGTGTTACCTTGCGAAAAGTCCAGCTGCACAACTTCTACCGATTCACTATTGTCTACACTATTGGTCACATCCTCAAAAACAAAATCCAGCTGATTTGAGAAGCATGATTTCCCTTTAGTGAATCCATGCTGACGACAAGCAATTCCGTCACTGTTTTCCAACTACTCCATTGTTAAATTCTTAATGATTGACTTACACACTTAACGATTGTCAGTTAGCTCAGTTGGCTGGATGACTGAGTTACGATGAAGCGTGAGTCCAACAACGTGGGCCTAATTCCTGCACTAACTGAGATCACCAGAAAGGTTTCACCTTCTCAACCTTGCCTCACACCTAAGGTTTGGTAAAACTCAGGTGAAACCACAGCTGGTCCTCTCTGTCTAATGAGATAAAGGGCCTACAGAAACTCTACGTTCAATCCTCCAAAAATGAATCTCCTCAGCCTATCTGAGCAGTTGGTCTATATGGCCCTAACGCCAAATGCTTCCATCCTTCCTATTTACCACCCACCAATGTCTTTGTCATCTGTGAGCTTTCTGATCACACTTTCTTAAATCATGTCTCGGACATTATTAGTGACAGACTTTTAATGAGGAAGGGAATAAAGAGTGATGAAGAAAAGGCCGGAAAGAGGAGCTAAGGACCGTCAGATCAGCCAGGATCTCACAGATCGGTCTAATGGCCTGCTTGTTGTTCTCCATCTCATGTAATTATCGATGTTTGAAACAGGAACAGAAAGGGAGAAGATTGAAATCTCTGCAAGGTGAAAAGATGTCTGAATTTCAATACAAAATGCAGAGTCTCAACTGCTATTTGCAGTCACTAAGATGGTGTGGAGATTGAATCTTATCCCTGTCCCTCCTAAGACGTACTGCAAAAGTAGCATTCAGCTTATTGGGGGCAATGCATTTATGGCTTTCCCTCTTAAACTGAAAGCATTCAGGTTTATTTGTCACGGTGAGACCTTTGGAAGCACCCATAACACCCATGAAACAGCAAGAGACAAAAAAAAAGTCAAGGAGCATAAGGTTAAGCAAACACTTTTATACTGAGTAATTCTCGCTTTTTTGTCTACTACATATTTATTTTACTAAACGAGATGCGTAAAGAAAATCATCGTAGTTTCCTGTCCACAACGTGAAAAATGGGTGTGAAAGCAAAAACAGAATTTGCACACGAAGTACGCAAACACAGATTAAAATGCATAGGATGGCTGAGGAGCAGGAGAACCAAGGCAGAGTGGGAGCTGGGGGATGTTTAGAAAATGCAAGTAGTTTCTTCATCTGATAAGATTCTACTTAATATCAATCATTACCTGCACTGGGCTCACTGACGGCTGAAAGGACAGTGAACAGAGTGGAGTGTCACAGTTCCTTTGTTCCCGAGTCTCCATCTCCCACTCTGTTAGTGACCACTCAGTCGCCCGGAAAATACCATATTCTCAATTTCCCCTGATAGCCAGTCTTTCTCATTGTGTGAATCCAGAACTGATGACCAAAACTCCAATATCGGATTCCCAGTGAACTGACAGGTGGACTGTGCCCCGAATGTGAAGGGTTCAATAATTATGAGATATTTAGTTCGGATCAGTGAAGGTTTCACACCTCAAACGAGGATATTGATGTGAAAAATACGTTACAGTCATTGCAACGTTTCTGAAAATCAATAGATTAGATTATGGAATGATGCAGAACAGAAGGAGATCACTTGGCTGATCATGTTTGCGTGGACTATCTGAAAGAGTTATCCATTAGTTCCTCTCCTCTTTACCTTTTTCCATGATCCTGTTATCGTTGAATACACTTCCACCGCCTTTCCTAATAGTGAACTTCAGACAATGAAAATCTGCTGCTACAGGGACACTCTGTTAATTTCCTCCTTGGATTATTTTGTTAATTCCCTAGCCTCTTCTCACATTGCAAATAGGTTATGCTCATGCATTTCATCAGCTCTTCAAAATTTTGAACCGTTCTATCAAACCTCTTCTGCACCTCTTGTTGCTCTGAAGACAACATTCCAGCCTTGTGATCTTTCCATATCACTGTAGTCCCACATCTCTGGGAATATTCCCATAAATCTCCTCTGAACTCTCTCACACACCTCGCCCTCTTTATTGAACTGTGATGACTGGAATGAGAGATAATACTACAGCCAGGGTCTGATCAGTCAGCAAGCAAGTAACAGAATCCCCTCTCTGCTTCCCTATTGTAGCGTTGTTTCCGTTTCTTTTATAACATTCAGTGTAGGATATGAGCTCTGAAGTCCATATTTGTTTCAAACAAACTGTTCAGTGGCTGGAAACGTGACGACACTGATTATGGGAAAATTTAATTTCAGCTATTAAACAAGCCTGTCACTTTGAGAGTTAATAATCTTCATACATTCCAGATGAGATTTGAAGTAGGCAGTTCACTCAGAAAAGGTTGCCTGTCATTATGCCAACATTCCTCCGAGAGAATTGAAGGAAGTCGCACAGTTTGTGGTGAAAGGACTTCATTTCCACATAAATGAGAGATAACAAGCATGGGGCTGGATGAACACAGCAGGCCAAGCAGCATCACAGGAGCAGGAAAACTTGACGTTTCGGGCCTGAACCCTTCATCAGAAATGGGGGAGGGGAAGAGGGTTCTGAAATAAATAGGAAGAGAGGGGGAGGCGGATAGAGGATGGATAGAGGAGAGGATAGGTGGAGAGGAGGCAGACAAGTCGAAAAGGCGGGGATGGAGCCAGTAATGGTGAGTGTAGGTAGGGGGGTAGGGAGGAGATAGGTCAATCCAGGGAGGATGGACAGGTCAAGGGGGCGGGATGATGTTAGTAGATAGGAGATGGGGTGTGGCTTGAGGTGGGAGGAGGGGATAGGTGAGAGAAAAAAAAATTTAGGGAGGTGGAGATGAGCTGGGCTGGTTTTGGGATGCGGTTGGGGCAGGGGAGAATTTGAAGCTTGTGAAATCCACATTGATGCCATTGGGCTGCAGGGTTCCAAGGCTGAATATGATTTGCCGTTCCTGCAGCCTTCGGGTGGCATCATTGTGGCATTGCAGGAGGCCCAGGATGGACATGTCATCTGAGGAATGGGAGGGGGAGTTGAAATGGTTCGCGACTGGGAGGTGCAGTTGTTTGTTGTGAACTGAGCGCAGGTGTTCTGCAAAGCAGTCCCCAAGCCTCTGCTTGGTTTCCCTGATGTAGAGGAAGCCACAACGGGTACAGCGGATGCAGTATACCACATTGGCAGATGTGCAGGTGAACATCTGCCTGATGTGGAAAGTCTTCTTCGGGCCTGGGATTGGGGTGAGGGAGGAGGTGTGGGGGCAGGTGTAGCACTTCCTGCAGTTACAGGGAAAAGTGCTGGGTGTGGTGGGGCTGGAGGGGAGTGTGGAGCGGACAAGGGAGTCGTGGAGGGAGTGGTCCCTCCGGAAGGCAGATAAGGGTGGGGAGGGAAAAATGTCTTTGGTGGTGGGGTCTGATTGCAGATGGCAGAAGTGTCGGAGGATGATGCGTTGGATCCGAAGGTTGGTGGGGTGGTATGTGAGGAGGAGGAGAATTCTTTTTTGGTTATTATTGCGGGGACGGAGCATGAGGGATGTGTTCCGGGAAATGCGGGAGACACGGTCGAGGGCGTTCTCGACCACTGTGGGGGGGTAGTTACGGTCCGTGAAGAATGAGGACAATTGAGATGTACGGGAGTGGAATGTCTCTCCCTCAAGCAGATGCGGCGGAGGCGAAGGAATTGGGAATAGGGGATGGCATTTTTGCAGGATGGTGGGTGGGAGGAGGTGTATTCCAGGTAGCTGTGGAAGTCAGTGGGCTTGAAATGGACATCGGTTTCTAGGTGGTTGCTCGAGATGGAGACAGAGAGGTCCAGGGAGGAGAGAGAAGTGTTGGAGATGGTCCAGGTGAACTTCAGGTTGGGGTGGAAGGTGTTGGTGAAGTGGATGAACTGTTCGAGCTCCTCGTGGGAGCACGAGGCGGCGCCGATGCAGTCATCAATGTAACGGAGGAAGAGGTGGGGTTTAGGACCCATCAGGGAAACCAAGCGGAGGCTTGGGGACCGCTTTGCAGAACACCTGCGCTCAGTTCACAACAAACAACTGCACCTCCCAGTTGCGAACCATTTCAACTCCCCCTCCCATTCCTCAGATGACATGTCCATCCTGGGCCTCCTGCAATGCCACAGTGATGCAACCCGAAGACTGCAGGAACAGCAAATCATATTCAGCCTGGGAACCCTGCAGCCCAATGGCATCAATGTGGATTTCACAAGCTTCAAAATCTCCCCTCCCCCAACCGCATCCCAAAACCAGCCCAGCTCATCTCCACCTCCCTAACCTGTTTTTCCTCTCACCTATCCCCTCCTCCCACCTCAAGCCGCACCCCCATCTCCTATCTACTAACATCATCCCGCCCCCTTGACCTGTCCATCCTCCCTGGACTGACCAATCTCCTCCCTACCCCCTACCTACACTCACCTTTACTGGCTCCATCCCCGCCTCTTCGACTTGTCTGCCTCCTCTCCACCTATCCTCTCCTCTCTCCATCCTCTATCCGCCTCCCCCTCTCTCCCTCTTTATTTCAGAACCCTCTTCCCCTCCCCCATTTCTGATGAAGGATCTGGACCCGAAACGTCAAGTTTTCCTGCTCCGATGATGCTGCTTGACCTGCTGTGTTCATCCAGCCCCATGCTTGTTATTTCAGATTCTCCAGCATCTGCAGGACCTTTTATCTCTTCCAACATAAATGAATCAGCTTTTGAAGGAATCCCAATTCTGCAACCATTATTAAAAATAAACATGTATTTTTCATGCTTTCACTTTATTTTCATGCTTTGTATATTGACCAATAGGATGGCCGACAAGGTTTCAGCTCCGACATGAGGCTGGCTCTTTTGTTTCAATTTTATAAAAGAAAACACCAAATTGGAAATTAGTTGATGTTTGATATGTGAAATGATTATGAGCTGAAGTAAATAGCTGCTGGCAAAGAAAATATTAGTCTTTTAAGTATTCAATTTGCAATAATTTAATTTACCTACTCTTTTACTACAAGTACATTACAAGCCTGTTCAAGAGATTACAGGAAATACAATAACAATATGTCATTTCTCATTTCAGTGTTGCAGTCTTCAGTGTCTTCGTCCAAGTGAACCATTGGAATGATTACCACATTTGACAGAAAACAATACACAGCCTGAGACAAGCTAAAAGGCCTAATATTTATGCAAATGGAAAGAAGACTTTAGACTGGGGCCTTTCCCCAAGCATCTTGGTGGCAGATACGCAAAGCATCAGTTTATCACTTAGCAAGTAGTCCAGGACTTTGGAATGTTTCAGCGTACAAGACGTGGTTGAGGTCAGCTCTTTACTCTAGAAGGCCAACATGCTTCTTGTAGATGAAAGAACATCGTTTACCAAATTGATGGTCTGCCAGGCAGTCAATATTTGTCTCATTGTTCATCCCAAGAACAACCCACAGAGAACAGAGTCCTGTATCACAGAGTTATTCAGGACGAACTTCGAAAACCTCAGCAAGACTTCCTTGGTGAAGGCACATTCCAGAACGAGGTATGTGATGTTTCTATCAAAATCCTTCTCTTTCCGGCCAATTGTTTTGAGGGCAATGTGCAATCATAAAGAAACTACATGCACACATGAAAGATGTGACACGCAGTGCCTTTCTCACGAACCAAAATGTATCTTGGTGCATTTTGGAAAGCTAAGGTGATGAGGCGTTCTGCCAAATGACATCAGCAGTCTGCTCAGGTAACCATTCGACAGCATCGTCCCCCCACCCCCGTCCTTTTCCCTCAGTGCCTCAAGGACCAATATCTGATTGACTTTATGTCAAAGATGGTCCTCAGCTCACCTGCTCCTCTTAGTGATTGTGACAGCCTCTTAATATTTTGTTCTATTCGTTCCGCTCATGATTTTGAAAGCCTCGATCAAATCTATTGTCAGCCTTCTTCTTTCTGAGAAGAAGAGTCCCAACTTCATCAAACTATTTCACCTCTGAGGCTTTTCATTCTTGGAATCACTTCTTCCACTTGTCCAATGCATGCACAGTTTGGTCTCATCATGTGGTGCCCACAACTTTACTGAATCTCCGGGAGAGTTATAACAAGTAGCTTATGCAATCTTAACATCATCTCCTTGTTCTTACACATTTTGTCCCTTTTAATAAAGTTGATACAATTACTTTCTTCACCTGTTCTGCCACTTTCAATGATTTATGCACTTATACATCAAGGTTATCATGCTACTACAGCTCTTTTATAATTATTCCCCCAATTTTTAATTGTCTTTTAATGTTTTTCTGCCAGAGCGCTTTGCAGTATACTTCTCTGCATTGATCCTCATGTGCCACCTGTCCGCCCACATCAATGTCAATGTTAATTTGGAGTAGCGCTCTGCTCTCCTAACAGTTTCCAGTAATTCCAAATTTAGTGTCATAGAACATAGAACAGTACAGCACAGTACAGGCCCTTTGGCCCACGATGTTGTGATGATCCTACTAAGATCTATCTACCCTCATACTCTATACTTTACTATCCCCAAACTTTGAAATTTTCCCCTGCGTATCAAAATACTGATCATTAATGCATATCAGGAAAGCGAAGCATCACAAATACCGAGGCCCAGGGTACTCCACTACAAACAGTCTGTTAGTGTGAAAAATACCCAATGACCATCACTTTCAGTTGCCTGTCACTCGGCTAAGTTCGTGCTGAACGACTCTATGAACGACATCTAACTTGCCACAGCCTCTTTCAGACTGTGACCTATAATTTCTCTCACAAGCTTGTTGTGGCATTATATTAACCATTTTTTGGAATTTCAGATATTTGATATGAACAGCATTTCCCTAATTTATCCTTTCCACTACCTCTTCAAAAATAGTACAGCTCGTTAAATAATGACGATTTCCACTTTAGAAATCCATGCTGACTCTTTCTAATCAACCCACCTTTCTCCCATTTGATGATTTTTTTCAACTTGGGAAAATTGTTTTGAGTAACATTGAAGAGAAACTAGCTGGTCTGAAAATTTTGGGATGATTATTCCAATATTTCTTCGACAATGTTATGTGAATTGCTATCCGCCGGTCTTCTGGCACCTCCACTAAGTTTGGGGAGGAATGAAAGATTGTGGTCCACAATTTCTGTCCGTTTTTCCTTAACATCCTTGTATGCACATCATGCTGTCCGAATGTCCTGTTAACTGTAAGTGCCAACTGTCCGTTCCTGATTTTTTTCCCTAATTATTGTTGATCCTTTACAGTAACAGAGTTTCTGTCTTTGTCACCAAGACCTGCAATATCCTTTGTATAAGCACAGAGACGAAACTTTCATTTAACCCCTCAGCCATTCTTCCTGTCTTCAGGTGTAAATTCGCATGTTTTGTTTCTATTCGGCCTACTCATCCTTTACCCTCTTTATTGTGGTTTATGTCTGTAGAAACCTGTGAGATTGCTCTTTGTTTTAGCTGCTCATGTTCCAGGATTCTCCATTTTCCTCAAATAAAGCAAACGAAATAAAAGGATGATAGTGATCTGAGAGTAAAAATGTTAGAGAAACTCAGTAGAATACGTAAGGTTTGTGGAGTGAAATCGAGTTTAACATTTGTATCTCCCAGTCTCCTCACCTCACACGCTTCTGTCCGTGATTATGTCTTCCCCAGTGTCCTATCCTTTCCTGCTGTTCTCCATGAGGTTGACTGCCTGCAGTGGCCTCACCTCTCCTGGTCCTCTCTGTGATACTGACTATCCCAGTCCACTCACTTCACACAGTCCAATCCCTGACACTGACTGTCCCTGTCGCCTCAACTCTCCTGCTCCTCTTCGGAATGCTAATAGTTCCAGTGTCCTTACCTCTCTTGATATTGTCGTCCCAGTCTCCTCACCTCATATACATGTCTTCTTGATGGTGATTGTCCCAATCTCCCCACCTGTCCTGCTACTCTCTGTGATGCATCCTTTCTGTTATTGTGTCCTCACCTCTCCTGTTCTCCTCTGTGATGCTGCCTCAATGTCCCATTCTCCTCACCGCTCCTGCTTGGCTCTAAGATGTTATTGTCCTGGTTTCCTCAACTCTCCCACTCCTCTCTGTGATACTGTTTGCCTGTCCCAGCGTCCCCACCTCTTCTGTTACTTTCTGGGATTCAGTCCAGCTGTTCCAGAGTTCTCACCACTCCTGCTCCAAGGAAATCATTGCTCCCAAAACAGTGTTCTCCTTTCTCTGATCTGAATATTTACAAATATGTTTGTTTTTTGCAAATACGAGATAATTTTGTTTTTGCAAAACACCATGCTTTGCGGCAACATTCCAATTTTTCTCTACTCCTCAGTTTAGGTTTCTGGTTCTGCTCAAAACCCTACTGTATGATGCTTGTCGTTCTTTGAATGATTTGCCGAACGTCTATTGCATTATTAAGAGGTGACAAATAAATACATTACTATCTGTAAATTAACTTAGTGACATATATGTTCCAGAGTCATAGAGTAGTTCGGCACGAAAATAGACCTTTTGGCCCAATCGATCCATGTTAAACATAATTTCAAAATAAACTAAACCCACCTGCCTGCTCCTGGACCACATTCCTCCAAACCTTTTCTATTAATGTATTTACCTAAATGTCTTTTGAACATTGTAACTGTGCCAATACCCACCACTTCCTCAGAAAGTTCATTCCACGCTTGAACCACCCTCTGTGTGATACAAAAAATCTTTCTTTGACATTTTTTTTTAGAATCTCTTTCCCTTTACCTTAAGTATCTGCCCCCTAGTCTTGAAATTCCCCATCCTAGGGAAGATTTTAAAAAAAAACTATCATTAACTCTATCTATAACCTTCATTATTTAATAAACTTCCATAAGGTCGCCAGTCAACTTCCTACACTCTAGTGAAGAAAATATCACAGCCTATCCGGTCTTTCCTAATAACTCAAAACTTCCATACCTGACAACATATCGGAAAATCTCTTCTAAACCGTTGCCAGCTTAATAATATCTTTCCAAGAACTTGGTGCCCAGAACTGGACACAGTATTCCAGAAGTTGCCTCACCAATGCCCTGTACAACCTCAACATAACTTTCTTTCTCCTAAACTCAGAGGACTGAGCAATGAAGGCAGAGTGCCAAACGCCTTTCCTAACCAACCTTTGTACATGTCAAGTAATCCTCAAAAAATTACCTACGTGAACCGTAGGTCCCTCTGCTCGAAAACAGTTCCCAAGGTCCTACCTTAAATGTAGAAGTCATTCAATTGTCTGTTGTACCAAAATGCAATAACACGCTTTTGTCCAGACTGATCTCCATCTGCCACTTTTCAACCTATCCACACGTCTTATCAAGATCCTTTTCTATGATTTAGGAATGTTTAAGGTAGTTGTGGATGTGGACAAGGATGGACCAGAAATAAAGTTTCTGAACTGGGGGAAGATGAGCAAAGAGGAAGCATGATAAAAAACCACTTACGGGTAACATCGAGGAAATTATAAGCTTGACACGCACAGCAAGACTTGCTTACGTGCTGGAATAAGTGCATGGAACTCCAATAGACAGCGCTAATTCAGAGATTCACGTCTTTTAGGAAAGGCTACATGTCCTCCTCAACAAGGAACATAAAAATAAAACTCACGCAGATCTGCAGTGCACGTCACAGTACATGGTCCCTTGCAGAACATTTATGCGAAGCAGGTCAGGCAGCATCATAGGAGCAGGAAAACTTGACGTTTCGGGCTTAAACCCTTCATCAGAAATTTCTGATTTCTGATGAAGGGAATAGGCCCGAATGGTCAAGTTTTCCTGCTCCTATGATGCTGCCTGACCTGCTGTGTTCATCCAGCCCCATGCTTGTTACAACAACAATCTGTTTCGTTGTGAGAGGTGTAACAGGTAAGTCAGATGAACTTAGAGCTTGGATTGATACTCGGGACTATGACGTTGTTGCGATTACATAGACTTAATTAAGGGAAGGACAGGATTCACAGCTTAACGTTCCGGGGTACAGATGTTTCAGGCGGGATGGAGAGTGGATGAAAGAAAGGGTTGAGGAGGTGCACGACTTGTTAAGGAGAATATAACGGCTATACTGCAGGAGGACACCTCAGGTGGCTCGTAGAGCGCGGCAATATGGGTAGAGCTCAGGAACAGGAAGGCTGCAATCACAATGATTGGGGTTCACTACAGGCCTCCCAACAGTCAGCAAGAGGTAGAAGAACAGATATTTAGGCAGATTTGGCAAGATCTAAAAGTAACAGTTTTGCTGTCGTGGGTAATTTTAACTTCCTATAAATCGACTGGGACTTAGTTAGTGCTTGGGGAGCAGATGAGGCAGCATTTGTGAGGAGCATCCAGGAGGGCTTCTTGAAAGAGTATGTCGATATCCCAACTAGGAAAGGGAACCTACTGGACCTAGTATTGGGGAATGAGCCTGACCAGGTGATCGACATCTCAGTAGTGGTTCAGCTTGGGAAGAGTGATTACAATTCAGTAAGATTTAAGGTACTGATGGATAAAGATAAGTGTAGTTGTCAGGTGAAGGGGCTAAATTGGGGGAAGGCTAATTACAACAATATTAGGCAGGATCTGAAGAATGTAGACTGGAAGCAGATGTTTGAGAGCAAATCAACATCTGGTATGTGCGGGGCTTTAAAGTGTACGTTGATAGTAACTCAGGACCAGCATGTTCCTTTAAGGATGAAGAATTAGTATGGCAAGTTTAGGGATACTTGGATATTGAGAGATGTTGTGAGCCTAGTCAAAAGAAAAAGGAAGCATTTGTCAAGGTTAGGAGGCTGGGAACACACGAAGCAAGTCTGGGATAAAAGGAAAGACGAAAGAAACTTAAGCAAAGAATCAGGAGGCATAAAAGAGGTCATGAAAAGTCATTAGCCAACAGGATTAAGGAAAATATCAAGGTTAATTTATACATAAATAAAGAGCGAGAGGATAGCCAGGGAGAGAGCTGGCCCACTGAAGGACAAGGAAGTGAATTTATGTGTGGAACCAGAGGAAATGGGCAACGTATTAAATGAGTACTTTGCGTCAGGATTTACCATAGAGAAGGAATTGGTGAATTATGAGTCTGGGAAAGAGTGTGTAGATAGTTTTGGTCATGTTGAGATCAAAAGGATGGAGGTATTGGGATGTTGTAAAACATCTTGAAAAACGTTAAGGTAGACAGGGCTTGTTGGGATATACCCCAGAACACTGAGAGAGGCAAGGGAGGAAATTTCTGCGGCCTTGAGAGAAATCCTTGCATCCTCACTGACTATAGGGGAGGTCGTAGAGCTAATTCAGCTAATTACAGGCCAGTTAGCCTTAAATCAGTGGTAGGGAAATAATTGGAGAAGATTCTTGGAGAGAGGATTTACCTCCACTTGGAAATAAGTGGGCGTATGAGGAAGAGGCAACATGGTTTTATAAAAGGGAGGTCGTGCCTCACTAAATTGCTTGAGATTTTTGAGGAAGTGACAAAGATTATTGACAAGGCTAGAGCAGTGGGTGCTGTCTACATGGATTTCAGTAATGCCTTTGACAAGTTCCCTCATGGTAGACTGATACAGAAAGCAAAGTCGCACGGAGTCAAAGGTGCGTTTACAAGATGGATAAAAAAAATTTGGCCCAGTCATAGAAGTCAGAGTGTAGTAGTGGAAGGGCTCGTTTCAGAATGGAGGGCTGTGACTCGTGGCGTTTCTCAGGAATCAGTGTTGGGACTTTTGCTGTTTGTAATATAGATATATATAAAGATTTGGAGGAAAATGTAATGGGTTTGATTAGGAAGTTTGTGGACGACACAAAGTTTGGTGGAATTGTGGATAGGGATAAGGGCCATCAGAGGACCCAGCAGGATATAGATCGGTTGGTAACTTGGGCAACGAGATAGCAGATGGAGTTTAATCTGGCAAAATATGAGCAAATTCATTTTAGAAAGTCTAATCCAGATGGAAAATATACAGTAAATGCATAACCATTAAAGGTACTGATAGGCAGAGGGATCTGGGTGTACAAGTGATTAGGTCACTGAAAGTAGCAACGCCCGTGGAGAAGGTAGTGAACAAGTCATAGGGCGGGCTTGCCTTCATTGGCTGGGGCCATTGAGTTTAAGTTTGGCACGTAATGATGGAGCTTTAAAGGAAGACAGCTGAGAGGATATTTTAAGGAGGGCTTCAATATCATCATTAGGCTGGACAGAGTTGATATGGAGAAACTGTTACTGTCTGTAAAAGGAATAAGGGCTACAGGTCAATGACTTGAAATAATTTGCAACAAGATCAAATGTAATGTGAGAGAAAACATTTTCATATAGTGTACAGTTAGATACTGGAGTGCACTTCCCTGAATGTGATGGAGCCAGATTCTTTTGGGCATTCATGTGATGATTATTTAAATCTAAATGGTGTTCAAGGATATAAGGAACGCAGGGGCTTGATGCTAAGTAATTACAAGCAAAAGCAGAAATTGGTGGAAAACCTCAGCATGTCAGGCAGCATTAGTGAAAAGAAAGCAGAGTAACTTTTGGGGTCCAGTGACACTTCTTCAGACCTGATTTGTAGCTCTGTAATAGTTGGTATATGTACTGAAGTTATAGAGTGCTGTCAGGGGGAGGTATGAACAATAAGTGGTGATAGACTGCAGAAAGAGAGAGAGAGAGAGAGAGGGAGAGATAGAGAGAGAACAGTTGGACTAAGGATTGGGTAAGGGCCAGTATACGGGGATCAACAGATGCTATTGGGTACTGTTATTGGCTGACACTGTGTTGTTTGTGAAAACCGCCCATGTGATAACAAGGCCTGGTGTATGAGTGTGGGGAAAGGTGCTCAAGGCCTAAAATTGATGAACTCAATATTAAGAACAGTAGGCTGCCAAGTATCTGAAATAACTCCAAAGGGATAAGTACCCCACCGCCAAGTCACCCTTTATTCACATGTACACAGTACACAGGCTCTGACAAGCCTCAGAGTCAGCCCCTAGACTTTATGAATCTCCAATTTATACCTGTCAGCAAGGGCTCCCTGATTGGCCCAGGTATATATCCACAACCAAGAAATGCATAGTCAATAACATCCATTTGGCCTTCAATCCAATCATTAAGTCCAGGGATGTAGGAGTTTTCATTTCACTGTAGTTTTTCCTGTGATATTTTCACCCCAGCCCCAGTTCCACTGACTCTGACTCGGATATGGGCAGGTTGCACCGGACCATAGCCCATCCCTTTTGCCCCTAGCCTCTCAGGAGAGTTTAGCTCCTTTCTTCAGGCGGTACGGGTATCAAAGCTGCATTCATCTCGGTCTCTGAGCATTCTTCAATGGTAGAGGGATGGGGAGAACCCATAGTTTCTGGCAGCCTATCTGGCTGTTCTGAGGGGGCAGGTATACTTTGCTTCTGCCCTGTTTGCAAAACAGGAGCTTTCAGGTGATTCAAATGCGTGATCATATCGGCCTCTCCTACCAGAACGTTGTATGTCATGGGGCTTGACCTCTCATTTACCTCACCTTGTAATCATGAAGGGCCAATTATGTGGTTTATACAGAAAACATTGTGCTCTGAACTAACGGTCTCTCTCACTTAGAGGAGATATCAGTCCACCTTTGGCATTTCCACAGACATTCCCAACCCTGCCCTCAACAGGCCTGGGAACTTCAGGGTTAACCTGATGCAGAGTCTTCTCCCCATCACCAACTCATGAAGTTGGGAGCGCTAATGGTGGAAATTTTTGTCTGTGTTGGCACCCTTTGCACTGCCCAGCCAATGCGCCTATGTCAACATCCAGACCTGGCCAGCAGACATAACTTCTTGCTCACATTTTCATTTTGGAAACGTCTGGATGATGCTGGTGGAGTTCACCCATTTCTTGGTGGCAATCTTTACTTGGGCAATCACACCCACTCCCCACAGTAATATGCTATCCTCTACATTGATCTAGTCTCGCCAAGTCCAGATGGATTTCAATCCTGGTCATGATGTCCTTTTTGCTACCCCCATCACAACCAGCTGTTTTAATTTTGTTAGGATGAGATCATTTCTGTCTACAGGTGGAAATTGTCTGTGGTGACTGGAAGGGTGTTCATAAAATTTAAAACCAGACGGACTTTTGCTGGGGAGGTGCCATCGATGGTGTATCTGCCCATGGGAACTGGCTGAAGGCATCCACAATTTGCTACTTGGACTCCTGTACTGGCTTGCTGATTCCTTCACTTTCCAGCCTCTTGATTCTGCCTCTAATTTTGTCCAAGAGGCAAATAGAACTGGGCATGACTTGCAAAATCACGGAATCGCTTCCTCGTCAATATGTAAGGTGGTTTCATCTCTTTTGATAGTCCATAGATCTTTCTGAAAAAAAATCTTCAGTATATGTGGTTATGACTTTAATCTGGAAGCCATTTTCGAGTTGAAAAATGTTGACTCAGGGTGAATCATTCACAACCAATTGCTGCGCATCAAGCTTGAGCTGAGCCTCTTGCTACAATAACTGTTAACTGAATAACCTGCTCACGTAGGAAATCATGCCCTTAATCTGTAATGGTTCCCCAGTATAGGTTCTCAGTCTGGCTGAGGCCTATGAGTTCTATTAATTAAGTTAGCCCTCGTAGGCCTCTTTTGCTGCCTCGAGTCTGCATAAAGGTATCAACTACAAGGTCTTGCCAGCATGGCTCCAGAAGGACATTCTAGCCACTTATCGGAGGCTCATCTTTCAGGGTTTTGTTGTGGGCTGATCTAGGGTCTCTTTGCTCAGGAAATGCCCTGGGTGAGGTCCTCTGAATGCCAACGCTCAAGTGGTGTTCCCTAAACTCAGTGGGACCGGTGAGGGTGTCCTCTTTCCTTGGGATTCCCTGAAGGTATCATGCTCCAATTGCTGTATTTTCTAACAAAAAAGTCAGTCATGGTGCCTTTGTGAAGTCCAATCATGCTTCAGCTAATCGGCGCTTTTAAATAGTCTCATCATTAAACCCACATCCCAAACGATTTCACAGCTTCTCATTAACCCAAATCATATGCCTCTGCGAGTCATCTTAACCACGTGAATAATACAGTACGGATTCCCCTGGTTCTCGAACTGCTAAATAAAACTGATAGTATCTCAGAATTAAGGGGGGCTTGCAATCTTAATATTCTTTAACTAAATCGGTCAAATCTTCAAAGGTTTTAGTGTCTGGTGCCTCATGAAAAGTTACGCCTCTAATAACCAAAACTGTTACTCACTGCTGCGGTGGTTGATTGACGACCATCTGCAGATACTTCTTTTCTCATCATTGTCAAATCAATTCACGTCCTCCTTTAACAAATCACTACTCATCTCGAATTTAAAGGGAAACAATGAATCAAACGGTAATTGTCATACGCAGAAGTGAGCTTTAAATGTTCAGCATCATAAAATCTATCAACAGTAGAAAGAGGCCATTTGGCCAATCGAGTGTTCAGGGGACCACCAAAGGATGTCCAAGTCAGAACCGAAACCTCACCACCAAAATCCCCGCATTTACCATGGCTAATCCACCTAACGTATACACTCCTGTATACTGCTTGTTAATTTAACATAATCAATCCGCTTAATCTGCGCATCTTTGGACTGTGGGTGAAAAGTGAGGCACCGCAGTGAACCAACGCAGACACAGTGAAAACATGTAAACTTCACATAGGCAGTCCACCGAGGCTGGAATCAAACTCAGCTTCCTGGGGTTGCGAGTCAGCAGTGCTAATTTTAATTTATTTACCGCCACAAAGAATGGAAACGGACTTTGGATAAAATCTGAAAGATCAGTGACGAGAAAATTCGGGGAATATCAATGAATGCATTCATATCAGTGTGCAATCTAGAGTCATGGGCGTTGTTTGTCTGAAGTTAACACGAGCATTCATATTAGCAGTAATTTACATGGGTTAGTCATATGGCCTAATTGGTAAGGCATCTGGCTCTTGTGTTCATTGGGATGGTTGCAGAAGTTTGCAGCTTCGAGTCCTGCTGCAATCGTTTCCTAGCAAAGCATATATTCAGACAAATGATAAATTCCATCCTTTTCCCTGAGCTAAAACCTTCAGTGGTTACAGATCTGTCATTCTTCTCTAGGCTGACAAACATGTGAACCCCGAGAGAGCTCTTAACTGGCGACCTGAAATGATGCAGCAAAAACATTGAGTGTTACTACAATCCTGAAGTTTTAAAGGGCATTTAAGGATGAGGAAAATACTGGCTTCAGCAGTGACTGATTACAGTTCTTTTCCTTCTCTGTAAACAGCCATTGTTGTACATATTGCGGTGGCAACGTCTGAGGCTGTCGCTACGTAGATGCGGAGGCCCAGCTGGATGTTCTTAGACATGATGCTGAACCACTCCGTGTGGACGGTGCAGAATTTGCTGTCCTCAAAGGGCCACCAGGTAGGCCTCACCGGGTTCCTGCACCGCTATGACGGCCCTGACAGCTCTGGAATCTCAGGTCTGTCTTCTTTCGTGATCTCTCACACTAGGCGCTGGACGTGCATTTTATGGATGAGTAGTTCTCTGGATTTCCGATGTCTCCCTCAGAGCCATATCGCGAGGTATGGAGTCATGTCGCATCTTCACTCCACTCGCGACTGCAACGCTCTTCCAACCCAGCTCTTTGTCAGAAGCTTTCCATCTATCTGATTTCTTTGTCTGCTTGAACCTGATATTTTCTGATGAACATTCTTTTGTCTCTAATCTCGGTGTATTCAAAACTTCCTAAATGTTGCGAGCAAAACGTTTGATTTGCACTTTGCAAAAGGATGCCAGGGAGAAGCATTGCATGTGATTATCAGATTGCACTGAGATCCATGAGGGTGGGATGAGACTGGGTATTGTGGGAGATTGTGGCATCGTGGCAATGCCCCTGTATTTGTAGCAGAGGGCGCCAGGGGAATATTCTGAGGACAGGAGTTAAATATCAGTCTGGTACTGGTGAAATTTATGATAAATTAATCAATGAATATGAACATAGGAAACATGGGTAGGATCGTCCGCCTCAAGATATTTTCCCACATCTCTGTCATCTCCCAAATGCCTTCAATAAGAAAAATCGATCTATTTACTTTCCTGGGCTAGATTAAAAGTCTGAGGGCACACAATCCTCTGATTTACAGAACTGCTGAAGTCTGACACGCTCTGAGTGAAGAATTATTCCTGGTTTAAATGGTATACCTCTTATTTATGACACCATCTCTTGACGGTAGAAAAGTTATGGAAATCTTAAATATAAAACCACTCCCAGTAACAGTGACCATCCAGTGGTCATCGATTATGGTTCAAAAATGCTTTTCAGTGGCTCAAGTCCTACATGTGACATTGGTGATTGAAATAGCCATATGAAATGAGCCAGTAAACCATTCATTTCTAGGGATAAGAATGGATAGAGAATGCTTCCCATATATTTTTAAAACCCCTATCATTTGGCGGAGAGTTGGACACTTTTAGAGAAAATGGGGTGGTCAACATTGAAAAGCAGAAACAATATGAGGGGTCTGAAACATGTTCATGGATAACCTAAGACACGAAACATCAAAACACCAGAGGGTGTGAATTGACATACAAACTTTTCTACAGATTCTGTTAAACTGTTGAACATAGTAAGTGTGAGGTAGGAGTATCAGCAAAATTGACTATTACTCAAATGGTGACAAATTGTGCATGATGCTACACAGAGGGAACTGGGTGTCCTTGTACATGAAACACCAAAGGTTGGATTGCAGGTACAGCAGGTAATTGAGAACTCAAACGGAATATTATACTTCATTATCAAAAGAATAGAATTTAAAAATAGGGTGTTATGCTGCAGCTGCAAATGGTGGTGCTAAGGCCACACATGGAGTACTATGTACAGTTTTGGTCTCCTCACTTGAGAAAGTATGTTCTGGCACTTGGAAGGTGTGCAAAGGTGGTTCATTAAGTTAATTTTGGAATTGAGAGGGTTGGCTTATGAGTAGAGATTGAGTAGACTGGGACTATACTCATTGGAATTTAGAAGAATGAGGGGGAATCATGCAGAAACATATAAAATTGTGAAGGGAATTGCTAAGTTGGAAGCCAGGAGGTTGTTTCCACTGGTGGTCATCGCCTCAAAATAAGAGGGAGCGGATGTAGGACTGTGTTGAGTAAGATTTTACTCATCCAAAGTGTTGTCAATTTGTGGAATTCCCTGCCCAGTGAAGTAGTTAAGGCTACTTTGTTGAATATTTTTAAGGCAAAGGCAGGTTTTTGAATAGATAAAGGAATTAAGCGTTGTGGTTTGTGGGCGAGTAAGTGGAGCTGAGTCCACGAAAAGATCAGCAATGATCATATTGAATGACGAAGCGTCTTCATGCGCCAGATAGCCTATTCCTATTATCATTTACTTGGGCAGAGTGTGAACAGGGAAAGAATGTTCTATAATGGCATCAATGCCATTGAATAGAGATGAGAGACAGATTAGTGAGAAGAATGGGGAAACGATCCTTGAATTTTTTTTACAGGTGCGAAGATAGTTTGTTATTGTAAACAAAATGAAGAAATAAACAAAGATGGTTAAACAAAAATATACTTTGAAAGTATGCTTAACTCGTGTGAATTAAACAAATTTTGATTTTGAAAAGAAAAACTTATCACTGGAAAATGATCACAACAGGTCTTGAAACTGCAATTTTCCACTTAAGTTCACTTTACACTGAACTCAGATCCCTTATCCAATCCGTCTATTCGGTCTCCGTTTTGCTGCTATAAATCTAGGTTATTTCGAGTAAACAAAGCCCATGGCTGTGTGGTTTTCACTTGCATAATCTGGTCCCTAGCCTAATACACATTCCATGCATTTTCTTCTCACTGATCTCTCAGTTTTATTTTCTTGTTAACTCTCTTTAGCGCTTGAGATTCTTGTTCTTGACGACGACTCTGCCCTTAACTGTTCAATAACGAACTGCCACTGAAATTACAAGCATGGGGCTGGATGAACACAGCAGGTCAAGCAGCATCATAGGAGCAGAAAAACTTGACGTTTCGGGCCTAAACCCTTCATCAGAAATGAAGGGTTTAGGCC
>JAHRHZ010000108.1:5290997-5323847 GCA_024137785.1 Ginglymostoma cirratum
GGCCTAAACCCTTCATCAGAAATGAAGGGTTTAGGCCCGAAACGTCAAGTTTTCCTGCTCCTATGATGCTGCTTGACCTGCTGTGTTCATCCAGCCCCATGCTTGTTATCTCGGATTCTCCAGCATCTGCAGCACCTTTTATCTCTGCCACTGAAATTAACTGTTTTCCATGATTTCTGGAACTGATCAGTCAAATTTTCACGATCTCCGGGGGGAGCAGACGAGGCCAGTCGAGGAGCCTCTTTCTGCTGTCTAGGTCTAAGACTACCGGAAATAAATTGAACCAAGAGATTTCAACATTTAAATGAAGAAATAATTCTACGTACAAATGACGTTGGAACTTCTGAATTATTAGATTTTTTGATTATCAAATACTTCCCACTTGGGGCACAATTTCTCTGTGATCTAACCAGGACCTAGATATTGGAGATTGGATTTTCAGTTGTCAATTTATCAAGTGAGAAAGACGGGGAATCCGGGGACGTTGGGGACTGCACATCTCCTGGAGACTGGGTCCTCAGTAACGGAGGGAGAGCTTGCGACTCAGGAGCAGAGTAACTGGGATAATTCTGCTTGGTTTGCTCACTCTACACCTCAGTGAATACACTATGAGGAATTATGGATATTAATGGATCCAAAAATAGTAAATATGTCACAGGGTGACATTGGGCTTGGAGGAGGATGTTCAAGGTTGTTCTGGGGTAAATGGTCCTCCGAAAGGCTAACAAGCGAGGGAATATATGCCTGGTCATGGCATGCTGTTAGAGGTGACGGAAATGGTGGCTGACAATCTATTGAATGTGGATGTTGGTGGGCAGTAAGTGAGGATTGTTTTGGGCGGCTTTTCCTTCTGCCGTTGTGTGTGGGAAGGGGAAGAGTGAGAGCTGAAAACGTAACATGTATCAGACATGGCTAAGATCACGTCAATCACGCTAGTGAAAAATCCTGAAAGCACATTGATTTTGCACTACCATTTGTTATGCAAATAATGTACCACCTCGACGATTATTCAACTGTTTTGCCAGATTCCCCATCCTTCAATCCATTATTGATTAAAAATCTGTGTATTTCCTCCTCAGTATGACTCAACGTCCCTGCGTCTGCCCTAATCTAGAACAGTGAGTTCCACATATTCACAATCCTTTCTCGACTCTGAATGAAATCTACTAACCATTATTCTTTATCATCAACTTTGTATTAAATCGAATGAACCTACTCTAAAATTATCAGCTCTCTATCACGTTGCCTCATATGAAGAAACTTCGATTCTGCATATACATTGCAATATCCTTCAGTATCTTATATCTCTGACTTATTACAGCTCTCGTCTTTTTAAACAACAGACGGTATGGTCCTGAACTACTCAATCCCTCTTTATAAGACAACTCATGATCTCTGGATCATTCCAGTGTACCCTCACTGAACTGCTTCCATGAAGAATATATCCCTCAACTAAGAAGAACGAAACTGCATGCAATAATCCAAGCAGTTTCTCATTAATGTCTCGTAGAGTTGCAGCAAAGTGTGTGAACTTATATACATTATACTTTCACAATAAATGACAAAATCCAATTTGCCTTCTTTATTAGCTGCTATACCTGCATACCAGTTTTCTATAATTCTTACACGATTACTGCTCTGATCCCTCTGTGACGAAGAAAATTTATAGTTTCCTCAATTGTGGGAGTTTTGTGCATCTAATGTACTAGCTGTAAAAACTTGGCTTCACACTGAATTGAGCATGGACTTTTGAGGGCTATATGGCTTCCCTATAGTGTTCTGTATTTGTTGTTACATCTGTGAAATTAATGTAAGGTTTATGTCTCCAAAGAAATCACCACAAAAAGAAACAAATAAAACTGGCAGTTACAACTGGTAGCAAAGGGAACTCAATTACTGTGTGTGTTGGAGCACAGCCTAACGTTCAGGATTGTCTAAAATTCAGGAATAGCAGAATTCAGCAATTCAATTGTCGAGGTGTTTGCTGTTTCAAATTGATCGCCCGCCAGTATTAAATACTATTCAAAGTCAAAAAACCATGGACTGCCTCAGAACTGGTTACACAGAATGGGAAAAGACGCCATGTCTTTACTGTGATAGATCTGACCAGACGCCCTCAGCAATTTTTAAGAAGATAACTTAGAGCCTAACTTTTTCTTATTTTATGAGTAGGTGTGAAGTTTGCGTGCCAAATGTGATGCAGCTGGTTGAACTCCTCGACGTCAAGCAAACACAATTTACTTAAACACTGTAGTTAAAATACAAACAAAAGAAAGAGGATTTTAGAATAACGTAACTATTGGAAAACTTAACCGTATAATAGATATAGTACCCTTCACTAATTAACTGCTCCAGTATAGTAACATCCCATAAACACACCGTTTGATAAAAAGGCAAATTCACGCACAGATTCTTATATACGTTTCTCCAAACCACAAGAAAACAACATGGAGAGATTTCACAGAAAGTAACAACTAAGAATCTTTTACGAAATCTTCCAATCCACTGAGACATAAACAGCTTCTGACTGCTACGACTTAAATAAAAACAAAAAGTTTGAGCTGTCGGATCTGGACACTGCCTTTCATTTGTTACAGCTGTTTCTAAAAAAAATCTGAAGGCTTCTAGCTTGTTAACATAGACCTTCTCCAGTATCCACTCCCACACCTCTGTATTTACAACCACTCTTCAATGAAAAAAAGGACAAAATAACATTTCAAAACGACAGAATCTTCACATTACATTGTCCTCAGAAGCGATATACAACTTTATGCACCTCTCATAATGGAAACTTGACCTCAGGTGAGCCAGCACACTATTGAAGAAAGTCATGAATGATGAAATTATCATCTCGCCACAATGAGTATGGTAGGAGATAGGGTATTTTAGTTGGGAGTGTTACCTCATTGGATAATTCGGCATAGGCAGACCAATTAACCAGGGAATTTGGGAAATGATTGCAGTTTGGAGAACGTGGTGAGGAATATGCTCTTGGAGTCATTGATGTATGGGGAGAAAGGATTCCACGGGTCCTCATCAAACTGCTAAAACAAACACGTCTGCAGTCAGGTCCCAAGTTAAATAAAGTGCATGTGATACCTTCACCTGGTATCTAAGATGTGGACTTTGATGTGACATTGAGGATTTGGTATTTGACACCATTAACCTTGTTGCACCAGTTAATACACAAAGAATCGACATGAGTTAGTATTTTGCAGAAGAGAGAAATTGAATCATTTGTTTAGTACGTTCATTTCCAAACGAAAGCCAACAGACAGGCATATTAGCAAAAGCGTGCAGATTTGAGTTCGTAGGAACTGAGGTGTGTGGTGATGCTCCAGGACTGATTCATAAGATTCTTGCCCGAAGAGAGGGCCTGACATATATGAGTCCCTCATATATGGAATCAAAAAACTACGTCGTGCGTATTTTTCAATAGAGCCCTGCTCAAATGGCAGACTGAAGCAGTTGCTGTTTCGCCATTGATTGTGCACTCAACAAAGGCATTGAAGTGGGACCAGCTCAAGGATGAATTATGACGGCGGGAATTAAGTTTATGGAGTGGTGGGGGACGAGCTTAATTGTACATAGAACACTAGCCTTTGTGTAAAAGTGACATTCACTGGCAATCACAGATTTTCACCAAAAAGGAAAAGCTTCAAGAAACATGTCTGATTGGATTATCGATGAATCCTCAGGGAAGGTGATCATTCAAACTATGCAAACAGCGACGAAACTGCAAGGAATGTATCACTATATCCCTGAAACATACCAATAGGGGCTGTGTACAAGTGGACCTATCCACTGGCTCAGTCACTAGTGTAAATCAATCGGGAGCCAGGCACTGTTGAAATGTCTCTAGATTTGCAGGAAAGTGTTTAACACGGTGGTGGCCAAGCATAATGTGTTGCCACCAGAGACGTGCAACTAAAACCACAGCCCTCGACATTCTACCGTTTAAATCAATCTCTGCTTTTCAATGGGAAAAGGAAGAAGGACACAGAAGTTGATATTGATAGCTGGGTATTTTAGGATACATCAGAGTATCTGGACTACTTGCTACCTGAAAGATTAGATGAGGTCTCTTCAATATTATTTATGACAATTGGGTAAATATGAAAGCCCAAAAGAGGAAAAATGTAAGGGGAAATACGATCAGCAGCAGAATATGAAACAGCTGATTACCAGAAAAAAAACACACAAAAAAAGGGAATGCAAGTGACAAAGAAAACCTTTGGTAATTAATGGACAAAATGGAACGTTGACAACAGTGATCAAGGCACAGGTCAGCATAATGGCCATGGACAAAAAAAAAACACTGTTAGAAATTGGATATGGCATTTAGATGTGTAGAAGTACTATATTTGGTTGAACACAATATTGTGAGTCATATGAGTAACCAGGATTACTAATTTAATTGGATATTGATGAACATTAAATAATTGAGAGATAATAGGTACTGCAGATGCTGGAGAATCCGAGATAACATGGTATGGAGCTGGATGAACACAGCAGGCCAAACAGCATCATAGGAACAGGAAAGCTTGACTTTTCGGGCCGAGACCCTTCATCAGAAAATCATTTTCTAGGCCCGAAACGTCAAGCTTTCCTGCTCCTATGATGCTGCTTGGCCTGCTGTGTTCAACCAGCCCCACACTTTGTTATCTAACATTGAATAAGTGTTTGTTTTTGATTAGCATGCATATACTATTCGTAAGAGAAGTTCAAAGTGTATAGCTGATATTTGGTTTTATTCAACCAAAAGAGAAATTGCTCATGAAACACACCAGGCTTGGCAGCATCTGTGAAGAGAATGCACCGGTAACGTTGCGAATTCACTCTTCCTTCTTTAGAAGTGACTGCCGAGCACGTGCTTGCATAAAACCGAAGCCAAAACAACCCCAAATGTCTTTTCTCAAGTATGGGAAACCAGTGAGTTGGAAGAGCGAACTATCCTGAAACAGAATGTATGACCCACATTTTCAGCGCATTTTAAAGCAAACTTTAACGTCAAATTCTTACTGGAGAGACATGTGTAGTCTTATCGAGAGGGCAGGTTGGTTGTGTATAATTAAATCAGCACCAAAAATGCAGTTACATCTTAGAAAAAACACGTCATCAGTAAATTGTTTGTTCAAAGTACAATTTAAAAAATGAATCATTTTGCAACCACAGATTCCCATTAGAAATGTGGGAATGTACAAAAACAATGAATTAGGAATACTTTAGCTCAGAGCTTAATTCACAAATTGTCCAGGACAGGCACGGACATGGTACTTCACACACAAAAATAAGCATCTGCCAATTCAAATCGTTAGGAAAATATACTATCTGATTCTTGCCATGCTTGGAGTTGGCGGTAAGTCTGTGAAGTAAATGCATTGTCGTTGTTTACGAGCTGTGTATTGTTCTCTGCTAGTAATCTTACAAACTAGAGCCTGTTTGTTAAAAAAAACAACAAAAAGGGAGGCAATAGTACCGGTAAACATCTGTATATTTGAAGATCAGGTGCACACTTTATGGATTAAATCGCCGTCTTTCACTTCATAAAATCACTTCTGTGATTGGACAGTTTACCGTTCTACAGAAACTGTACGTACTACGAACTGGATAACAATAAATTCAGTATGCATTGAAAGTCTGTTGTAACAACTATTCGTATCTTGCATGCATCTTCAGTTTTAAAGTCGTTAACACTTAGTGAAATTTTGATCACTGTTGAAGAGGAGCAGCATTCACTAAAATAAGAATTGACATTGTTGGACAACATCAGCCGGTCTGGCAGCGACTGTGGAAACATAAGGCAGGTCCAGTTAACTTAATTTTCGCTCCACAGATGCTCCTAGACTTCCTGAACTTTTCCAGCAATTTATGTTTTTGTTTTGGATTTCCAGCAAGCGGCCCTTTTCTCATATATGTGTCAGAAGTGATTACCAGTCCGTCGCTGGTAAATTGCAGAAATGGGAGACATTGCTTTATCCTGGGAATCAATGGATTTTAAATGCGATATTGTATTTAATGCACATTGACTACTATGAAAAAATGCAATTAATATCGTTCATTCGTGCTCAAATGCCAGAATTGAGAACAAAGAATTGAAATATTTGGCGCAAGTCTGTTTGATCTGACTGTCTGATCCACGAAAGCTGCTATCCATGCCAGCTCATCGAAGGCGACTAGCATGTCCTGCCATTTTTGCCAACTTTATGTCCTATCTTTCTAAGTCATTAGCAATTTTGATCGCTCCAATGTTATGTGTTAGCAACTCGATAAGTTAACCACTCCGGAATAGCATGACCACTCGTTCACACGTTGGCAGTTTTTAAGGAGTTAACTTGAGTTTTGGAAAACTGACAATCGGAAGTACTTTCTCAACATCTCCGGTTGCAGCAATCTTATATTTTAAAGACTCCATATTGGGGCTTTCCTCGGCATTTGTGTTTCCACAGAATAGAGCCACTAATCTGTTTCTTATGGCCTGAAATCTGAAATCACTCAATCGTAAGATCAATCATATAAAGAATATATTATTCAATGATTCGGCTTTAATTTGTGGCACGGAAACCAAAACTAAGTGTGGCCATGCTGTAATACAGGAGTAATCTGATGTCGGCTGCCATCTCAAACTTTTAATCTTGCAAATGCGTAGCTTTCAGTCAGACTGGGGTCATTGTTGAGTCTATTTAACCTCTGCTATAATATTAATATACATATGCAGGAAATAAAGTCCTTAATGTTTAGAAATGAGGAAGTCTAGTCAGCAATTATGAATGAACTTTCCACTGTCTCACAGTTAACTTCGTCTCTGTTTCTTTAAAATCTGTGATGATACCAAGTGCTTGCATTGCTGGTAGTAAAGTATTTAATTATGGCTCAGAAATAAAATAATGTCCTTTAGCAATTACCGAACGCATTTTCCTTATCTCACTTACAGTTAATTTAGTTTCAATCTTGATCTAGTCCCGGTGAGACTGTGGACTATCTGCCTGCACCACTTGCTACCTCGTGGCCAAGGCAACAGCAGATCTCTTAGTCATCATCACTGATGTCGTACTGAATCGAATCAATACTTATTATTTATCATTACATTTCCTGGAAATCACTCCTGTGTGCACTGTTCGCAATGTCCTAATCCGTGTTGTCACAGACTGTTCTGTTTGGTTCACTGTCACTTTCACTTTTGATTGATGTATTGCCATTTGTTGTCCAAAGCTGAAATCTAAGTATATCACGAAGAAAACTGCCACGGTGCTTCTTCTAATAACCGGGATTCTTTTCTGTTTGAAAAACATTCCAATATACTTTAGGTTTAAACTTCGAAGGATAATCAACAACATACCTTGGCGCTGTTCTAACACACCAAACTATTTTACTGATTCGAGATGGATTGGATTTCGGATGTTTGAAAAGGTTTTAACACCGTTGATACCGTTTGGTTTAATTTTATTTCGCAATGGTGTGACAGTCAGTAACATGTTAGTGGTCAGTCGAATCCGTAGACGACTCAAGTGTAAGAACAAGAGAGACTCTAAAACTGAGAGTAGAAGGAAGTCTATCATTTTGCTCTTCACAATATCCTTCATACTTTTGTGGTTTATCTACGTTTCATATTTTTTCAATGTTGGTGATTTATTAGATGGTCCATCTGCTTATGTATTTGAAAACTTTGCACACATGCTGCGTAACTTAAATTGCTGTACAAACACGTTTATTTACGTGATAACTCAATCTAAGTTCAGAAAACAACTAAAGGGTACAATGAAATATCCCCTGGCATTAATTATTGCATTGATTAATAAACAAAAAAATTGAAATCATTCCAATGTAAGTGAAGATAACGGGCAAAAGGCGAACCAACACAGGGTATTCTCCAATACTTCATGTTTTTTTTTATTTGGTTCTGTCTCTTCCTCTATCAGCTATATCTGTCCCTAACACTATAGTCTCCCCTACATCGATAAGCTCTGTCCCTTCTCCACCACAATCTACTCCTGTTGTACCAGTGATTGGTATGAATTCCCTCTTCCATCACGCCCTAAAGATTTCTGCTTCTTCTCCAAAAATTTCAACCACCGTTCCCTCTTTAAAATCTGTCAGTTACAAGTTCCCTTAACTCTACACGATTTTTCAGTTCCTACAAGACAACCTTAATCCACAACCGATCACGCGTCTCGTGCACTTCCTACACCATCTCAAACGCTCTAATCCTCTTCAGGTCTGAAATTTTCCCTAAATCTGTTACGTACATTTTCCCTACAACATTCCACAACTTCAAAAATTCTCTGCCCAGAAAGGTTATCTACATGTGAAACGTGCTTGAAATGCCTTACCTCTCTTAACTTATTTAACATTTCCTTTTTCCATTCCCAGGTTATCCACATATTTCCAATTATGTTGCGTTGCATTTTTATACACATACATTGTACATCCAGCAATATGGATGAGGAGCAGGCATAGACCACGTGCCCCATGGAGCATCCTCTGCTATTCATTAAGATCGTGGTTGATCTGACTATTCGACATGCCTACCTATCCTGACAAAAAAAAACTTACCATACGTTAGAAACATTCCATGTCACCGTTTCCACTGGCTTTACAGAAGGAAAGTTCCAAAATATGCAATGTGCAAAGTACTATCTTTCTCACTGTCTCAATTGGGAGAATACATATTTTTAGATAGATTCTCTAGTTCCATACACTTCTCCAAAAGTAAAATCTGTTTGCCACATTCACTATGTCAAGTCTCAAGATTGTATGCAGTTACATTAGGTCACACCTTCTAAACTTCAGCATAACTGAGCCTTGAATGTACAAAATTTCCCAACACACGTTGCAGGTGTTAGTTGAGTAAATCAGTTCTGAATCATCATTATATTTATAAGTTTCCTTCAGTAAGAAGGTTAATGACTTCTACAATACTCCACGTCTGATTTTATAAAGTCCTCTATAACTTAAGTATTACCTGCCTATTTTTGTTTTCAGTTCAGCTCGTAATAATTGGCACTATTTTAGTAGGTTTCCTAATGACTTTCTGTGTTTATACATTAACCTGAGATTCAACCACGAATATGTTCGGGTAGAACTGCTGCACTGAGCTTCACAATTTTGAAACAATTTAGGTAATGTCCATCTGTCTCACATGTACGCTTCTTGCACTCTCTTGCTTCACTCACACTTTCATTTTCTTCCTTTAATTGTCTTGATCTTGACTTATATTTTGCTCAGTTCCAAGGTTGCATTTTTCCCTCAGTTTTCACTGACTCCCTCTTTCTTGTTTTCCCTTAACTTCTTTCTCTCACTCAAGATTAGATCATTTAACTTGCATTTCTTGCACTTGTAAATGCCTGTTACTGTATTTTTGATTGTGAACAGATGTAAGAAAATAACTGTGTTAAGATGAAGAAATGTCTAAGGGGTTGCTGTTTTTTTAAGAAGTAGAAACATTGCAAAAAAGAATCATTGTAGGTGTTATTTACACTGCTGCTTTCTTCGAGGAATAGGGCAGGTTTACTGTTGCTATGCTGAGAGCAGCAAATGCATTCAAAATGAGAATTGCTGAAACAATAGAGTTGATTGATTTGTGTCTTTGTGAGTAGTTGTGGGTGACCAAGGCAAACAACTTTGTGGTTGTCACCAGTGTACATCTTCTGGATTGGAATGATATTTGCGAAGCATTAAGACATCAAGAAAGAGATACAAAACATGTGAGGCCTCAATAAAGCCATTTCATTCCAGATACCATTTGCGCAGGCTGCTAAATTTGACCAGTAAGTCATTCCTTTTCTAATGTTTTAACCTCTCCCTCTGTTTGCTAGTTCTATTAAGAGAGACTGTAAAGTGAATTTGGGGAGGAGAGGGTTGTGGAGCAAGACTACTCAACAGTGTAATTAGAAAGATAAATAAGGACGGTTTTGAGTCGGAAAACAATGAATTAATTAGAAAAGGCAGGCGAGGGATTGTCAGAGAATGAAGTATCTCTAAAAAATTAAACTGCATGTATTTTTTTTCAACTAAAGAGGGTTTAGAGGTTAGGCTGATGATCTCAGTGAACGTTGGGCAAGATGGGATTGAGACCTTATAGGTATTAGAGAAACTTGGCAGAGAGATATTCAGGAGTGGCAGCTCAATATTCCATCATTTATATAGGATCGGAAGGATATAATGGGAGGCAAGAGAGGAGTTTGAGTGTTGATTTTCATTCATGTAAAAATGGCCACTGTAATTTGAGATAATATTTCTGAAAAAAGATTCAAGTGAACATATGTGGTTTGAAATTGCTAATTAGAGAGGAATGATCACCTTGGTGGGATTGCACTTCAGTAATAATAGTAATCATAGGGAAGTTGAGGACCAAATATATTCAGACATCTTAAATAATTGGACAAAGGCAGATTTTATGGGCATGCGAGAATAACTTTCAAGAATTGATTGGCGTGGACTGTTTGCAGGTAAAAGTAGTCTGAGAAGCAGGGGACTTTCAAAAGTGTGACAACGAGAGTTTTGAATAATTATATTTATCTTAGAGTGAAGGGTAAGTCTGGTAAGATTAGGCAACAATGAATGAATAAAGATATTGAGGTTCTATTCAAGGATAAGAAAATAATCATATATTAGACAGAGAGAACTGGTTTCAAGTTAATTTCTTGAACAATATAAAGTGTGTAGGGGCAATCATAAGAGCGAAATCGGACAAACAAAGATGGTATATGAGATAGCACTGGCAACTAAGATTAAGGATAATCCAAAGAGATTCTATTAATACATTATGAGCAGCAAGGCTAATAGAGAATGAGTATAGCGCCTTAAAGATCTAAGAGGTCGCCATTGCCTTGAACCACAGGTCATAGTAGAGATAGTAAATTGATATTTTCCTTCAGTTCTTTTCTTCCTCTGGAGAAGTAGATGTAAGTTAGAGAATGCAGAGAAATTAATACTGATGTTTTGTAAACAGTTCACATTACAGGCGAGGAAGTGCTGGACGTCTCAGAAAATATAAAGGTGGATAAACCTCAGTGACCTGATTTAGTGAATCCCAGAACTTTTAGGGAAGTTAGGGAAGAATTTACAAGGACTCTTGCAGAAATATATCCATCATTTATAACAGATGAATGGAGGGTGGCTTTATTCAAGAAGGAGAAACCAAGGAATTACAGGTACGTGCACCTGTCTTTAGTGATGGTTGAGTTGTTGGAGGTGATTCTTAAAGATAGGATTTACACACAGTTGGAGAGATAGGGATTGATTATGGACAGTGAACGTTGTTTTCTGCGAGGAAAATTGTTGATTGACTTTTTTGAGGAAGTATCCAAAATTATTGATAAGGGCAGGCAGTAGATGTTGTTCACTTGGACTTTAGTAAAGAGCTTCACAAAGTTTCACATGGTAGACTAATTAGTAAATTTAGATCACATTGGATTGTGGAGTGGCTTGCCAACTGGTTGAAAAATTGGCTTAACAACAGGAGACCGAGAGTGGTGGTTTTGGGTTGTCTTTTCAGACTGTAGGCCTGTTACCAGACGTCTCCTACAGGGATCACTATTGGATTAACTTTTCAACGTCATTTATACAAATGATTTGGATTAGAACATAGAAGACTCTGTTAATAAGCTTTCAAATGACACCCAAATTTCTGGCACATGGAGCAGTAAAGTTGGGTTTTCTCTGATCACCAAGCAGTCTTTTTGTCAAATGGGTCAATGGGCTAGAAAAAATTAGCAGGTGGACCTCAACCTGGATGAATGTGAAAAAAAATTGCATTTTTGTAAAACAAACAGGGGCAGGACTTACTCAGTTAAAATGGTGCCTGGATGGTCTTGTAGATAACACGAACCTAGGTGTTTGGGTACATAATTCTTTGAAGTTGGCATTGCATGTAGACATGATGGTTAACAGAGTTTTTCACACTTGCCTTCATTCCTCAGACATTTGAAAATAGGAGTTTGGAAGTTATCTTGAATTTTTACAGAACATTGGTGAGGCCTCTTCTGGAGTATTATTGTCCATTCCTATTCAAACTGTCATTAGATGGGTGTTATTGATCCAGGAAGAGTTCAGCAGATTTTTTACCAGGATTTTGAAAGTTATGGAAAGTTTAAGTTATAAGGAGAGGCTGTAAAGTCTGACTCAGTTCTTTTATTGCCACTGGAGCGTAGGAGGTTGAAAAATGACCTTATATTGGTTTATAAAATCATGAGCATTAAAAATAAGGTTAGTGGTAGGTATTCTTTCTCTTGAGCGGGGGATTAAAAGACTGGAAATATAAGATGAGAGGACAGATTTAAAAATGGATGAGGGACAACATCTTTTCCACAGAGACAGGTTCGTGTGTCGAATGAACTGCCAGAGGAAGTCATAGATGATGGTTCCATTGCAACATTTAAAAGACACCTGGATAAGTGGACGAGTAGGAAATGTTTGGAACCATATTGCCCAGGCGTGAGATGGTGAGACTAGTTCTGTTTGGGGTTATAGACTGGGAATATACATAGGAAGAATTCGATCGAATTGTCTTTTTCCTTGCTGTCTGCCTGTATGAGTCAGTGTCTCTTACAAGCAAGCGAAAAGTATCTGGAGAAGACGTGTTCAAGAGCAGCAAAGCACTGGTACTAAAAGTCATTATCTCAACACGTTCTGTGGACAAGAGCAATTGTATCGCCTTAGATAACAAGGTGTAGAGCTGGATGAACACAGCAGGCCAAGCAGCATCAGAGGAGCAGGCAGGATGACTTTCCGGCCTAGACCCTTCTTCATTTCTGAAGAAGGGCCTGGGCCCGGAACGTCAGCCTTCCTGCTCCTCTGATGCTACTTGGGCTGCTGTGTTCATCCAGCTCTATACCTTGTTATCTCAGATTCTCCAGCATCTGCAGTTCCTACTACCTCTGAAACAATTGTATCACCTTCCTGTTTTATTTCTCTCTGTACGAACATACCCGCAATGCATTTTGTCTTGGTGTATCTATGTCTATGTTTATGTGGAGGAGTGTTTATGAGTGGGTTTCAGAAGAACATAATAGAATTACAGGCTACGAGTTCATAGTCATTTTCTTGCAGCTGGAATTTATTGATTTGCATTAAATAGTAATTTGCTTAAGTACAAAAATGTGATCTTGTTTTGGTACACCTCTGTCTCAACAGAGAGAAAACTTCAGATCAGAACAGCTGCAAACATTAAGCAATGCTTTAATATTTTCAAAGCTCTGGCGACAGCTGTTCATCGTTTCTGACTTACTATAAGACTGAGTGCTGAAAGATTTTGCGTCCTTTTTGTCGGAATTGATTTCCATGTATGGGTGTGTTGTGTTTAACTAATACAGCTGTAGCAAATGCCAAGTTATGCACAGCATTATGATATGTAACAGGATAGGCAATGTATATCTTATAGGCCGTAGCATTTTCCATGATGGCATGCAGGGAATTTTGAAAGTCCACGCTGATTCACTTATCAGCTTATCGTGCCAAACCACTGCCTGACCTGGCTGAGGATACAAAGGAAAAAACAAGGTTTCAACACAATAGATAAAATGAAGTTTGGAAATATTTGAAACATACCTACGTGTATTTTTGGTAAACACAAAATCCAACCATAAACAAAAAAGGTTATATTTGGAACTTCTGACGAACAATTTAGACCTCACAACTAGACCATTTCAATTCCAGACTGAACAAAGCCACGGATGAAGGTTTCGTCAGAAAATGAGCTGAGACAGTGTTGGTGGTCAGCGAAATTAAGGATGCAGCAAATAATGTGTTCATTTGTAAACATTCTGTCTTTGATATCAGTCAGTTTAATCGGAGACAAAGGAATCAAATAGATGCAGTTACCATGATAATCGTTTAATATTAGATTGTTACTCTATCTGTATACTTGGAAAAGTACATCAGGAGATAGACTTTAAACATTTCACTGTCCGCAGAAGCTGAACAAATGTTACAGATTGGCACAAAGGATTGACACCCATTCAAGAGGAGGTTTGTCACTTAGTGAAACTCCATTTGAATCACTCCCTGTCGGATATTTCCTGTTTGTCAGCCTGTTGAGAAGAATCATTCCTATCATAAATTTGTATGGAGATATGAACAGTCAGTGAATGTAACGGAGTGTCACAAGTTATTGCTTTCCTGACTTCCCACCTTTTTTTTAATGAGTACTTGAATCCTGGAAAAAAAAAGTCTCCAATTCTGATTCTCGACATTTATTATTGGATGAACAAACGGCTGATGATCCAAGTCTAACATTGGTTTCTGATGAGATCACAGCAGGATGAAGCCACGATTGGGGAAGCATTCATTCATTGTTACATTTATGTTCAGTTATGCTACTGTTTCACACCCGAAAAAGGAGTTGAAATGTCATAATAAATAGAAAAACTCAAAGTAGGAGCAGGACCATGCCATTCGCCACGTGGAATCTACTCTAGCATTCATCATGATAATGGCCAATCATCCAGTCTAATCCCCAGTCGCTCCCAGTGCTCATATCCATTGATTTGTGTAGCCATAAGGACTATATTTGTCCACTTCTTTAAAACATGTGACGTTTTGGCCAATCACTGTGTGAAGAAATTTCTCCTCATTTAAGACCTGATGTTTAGTGTAATTGTCGATATTTCTATGAGACCCACGTTCATTTTTCTAAACTCTAATAAATGCAATCTTAAACATCTCAGTCCTTTCTCATAGACCAGTCTTTCAATCCCAGGAATCAATTTGGAAAATAAAAACTTTGCTGCATTCCCTCTATTTCAAAAAAGTCCTTCCTCCTTAGGAGAGTAGAACTGCTCAACAGTGCCCTGTATAACTGGAGCTGGGCGTCCTTGTTACTGTATTTGAATCATCTCTATGAACGTCAAAAACGCACGTTGGTTACTATACTGCCTAATGCAACTGCGTACCTACTTGCAGTGACTAATGTACAAGAATACAGATCCAGGTAAATATTCACTTCTTTCGATATGAGTCATTCAAAATAATCTACCTTTCAATTTTTTCCTACCAAACTGAATAATCTCACATTTGATCCAATTTAACGAACTTTGGCATGCAATTGCCCTCTAAGGTTGCCCAAAGTACACTGGAACGACGCTCTTCTCTTCACAGCTCACCCTTCCACCCATGTTTGTGTCATTGAAACTATTGAGCTATTCCGTTTCGTTCATTTATTTTATGCAGGAACATTTATTGGGAATAGCTGGGGTGCCAATACCAATAACTGAAGTACACCATTAAGCACATTTTCACGAAATGTTTTGTGGCTAACGCAAGGTTTTGAAAATTCAATCCTTCAAAAAATAAGAGAAAGATGCACAAACACAAAATGGCCATTCAACCTGTCACGCCAGGACATACTACTTGAAAGACAGCCACGTTCCCTGTGGACCCGTCATCTCCCAACATCAGGTACTTACTCAAATTCACGCCCAAAATTCTAACTGAACTTTCCTCTACCGCTCTTTAAGGCAACAAATTCGAGATCAACACAATTCACTGAAAACAAATACATTATTCTCGTTTTCCTATTAATCAATCTATCAATTCTCCATCCTTTGATTTCCAACTCTTCTCTGAATGTATTCTATTTAAATTCATTCCAGCGTTTCTTCAGCACTTTGAACAGTTCCATAAAACTTTATCTTAAATCCCCTGCCCCCGCCATAAGCACAACATTCCAGTCTCTAGCTCTTTCCACATAATTCCATCGCCAAAACATCTGAGACCATTCTAGTAAATCTCTTCTGCGCTGTCTTTAATAATTGGTCTCTTTGTCAAAGTGTGGTGCATGGAATAGGCTGTAATTATCCATCGGGTTCTAATCAGTTATTTGGAATAAATCATCAGATCTTTCTGGCTTCCGTTTTGTGATGCTGCTTCGAGCTCAGTGTGAGTCCTGATCTCTGAAGCCCGCAGTCTGAGTATTGCTACCTAACGAACTGCTCAGTAACTAGGATGGTGACTGCACTCATCATGGAGTATTTTGATTCCTGCAATTTAACAAACCTCTCATAATGTGGGCAAGTAAAATTATATTTCTCCAGATTGCAATTGAAACACAATGTGTTCACTCAGAGAAGGTTCCTTGCTATTCTTCCAATGCCCCTTCAGGAGAACCATATACAATCTGCACTTTTCCAGTCTCAGATTGCCTGGTTTATTCAGAATTTGTTGGGCCAGCCCATAATTTCAACATGAATGAGGCAATGCCAGATGTAAACAGAAGAATGCTTAAATTTTACTGTCTAAGTGCAGCATTGTGGATAGTGTCCTAATGTTTAATGCAATTGTTTAGGTTCCATTTCCGGCTGGAAAATGAATTGATGCTCTTCAAGGAATAACATGTGCCTTTGGAAGCAGGTAATCAAAATGAAATTCTTGGTACGACAATCATCATGTCAAAAAAAAATCATTCCCTATCAATGAAGGACGCAGCCAGTACTTTTCTTTACATTCAGAGACCCTAGCACATACTAGCATTGTGAACTTCTATGTTGCATAATTCTGCCACTGTTTGAGTTATTCAGTTTCAGAAATCTTACAATAACCACAAAGGGTATATCACGTCATTCATCAGATTGGAGTGTGAAACAATTACTGAAATAAGTGTGTAACAATTATTGAATACTTCCCACTTGGAGCATAATTTCTCTGTGTTCTAATCAGGAACCAGGTATCGGAGGTTGGATTTTCAGTTGCCAATCTATCCAGTGAGAAAGACCAGGAATCATGGGGAATTGGGCACAGCACATTTCCTGGAGATTGGGTCCTCAGTAACGGAGGGAGGGCTTGAGACTCAGGGATAATTCTGCTTGGTTTGCTCACTCTACACCTCAGTGAACACAGTATGAGGAATTATGAATATTAATGGATCCAAAAATAGTAAATATGTCATAGGGTGGCATTGGGAGTTGAGGAGGAGGGTCAAGGTTGTTTTGGTGTATATGGTCTTCCAAAAGGCTAACAAGGGAGTGAATATATACCTGGTCATGGCATGCTGGTGGAGGTGACGGAAACAGTGAGTTACAATCTATTGAATGTGGATGCTGGTGGCTGTAAGTGAGGATTGGTTTGGGGGGACATTTCCTTCTGCTGTTGCGTGTGGGAGGGGAAAGAGTGCGAGCAGAAACAATGTGACATGGGTCAGACACAACTAAGAGCCTGTCGACCACGCTAATGAAAAATCTTGAAATCACATTGATTTTGCACCACCGTTTGATACGAAAATTATATACCATCCCAACGACTATTCAACTGTTTTGCCAGTTTTTCCCAAAACGTCAATCCTTTGCTGATTAAAAACCTGTGTATTCCCTCCATAGTCTGACTTAATGTGTCTGCATCTGCCCCAGTCTACAACAGGGAGTTCCACATATACACAATCCTTTCTCGACTCTGTTTTAAACCTACTAACCAATATTCGCTATCCTCAACACTGTTTAAAATCTGATGAAACCTGCCCTAAAATTATCAGGTCTCTTTCACATCGCCTCATATGAGGAAACTTCGATTCTGCATCTACTTGCCAATATCGTTCAGCACCATATATCTCCGACTTATTACAGCTTTCATGTTTTTAAACTACAGACAGTATGGGCCTGAACTGCTGAATCCCCCTTTATAACATAACTCATGATCTCTGGATCATTTCAGTGTCCCCTCACTGAACTGTGTCCATGAAGAATATAACCTTCAACTAAGAAGAACAAAACTGCATGCAATAATCCAGACAGTTTCTCATGAATATCTCGTAGAGTTGCAGCAGATTTTGTGGGCTTTTCAACACTACTCTTTTGCAATAAATAACAAAAGTCAATTTGCCTTCCTTGATAGCTGCTATCCTTGCATACCAGTTTTCTATGATTCTTACACGGTTACTGTTCTGACCACCTGTAAAAAAGAAAATTTAAAGTTTCATCAATTATGGGAGTTTTGCACATCTGATGGACTGGCTGTAAAAAAACTGGCTTCACTTTGAATTGAACCTGGGCTTTGAAGGGGTATATGACTTCCCTCTGGTGTTGTGTATATGGCGTTACATCTGTGAAATTAATGTAACGTTTACATCTCCATACAAATCATCACAAAAACAAACAAAAAAAAACTGGCAATGTACCCCAAGGCCTCCTACCCTCCCTCGACCTCTTCGTCTCCAACTGCCGTCCAGACATCAATCGTCTCAACCTCTCTACCCCTCTCAAACACTCCAACCTCTCCCCTGCAGAATGTGCAGCCCTCCGCTCCCTCCGCTCCAATCCCAACCTCACCATAAAACCCGCAGACAAGGGAGGGGCAGTCGTAGTATGGTGCACTGACCTCTACATTGCTGAGGCCAGGCGCCAACTCTCTGACACCTCCTCCTACCGCCCCCTAGATTATGACCCCACCCCCGAGCACCAAACCATCATCTCCCAAAGCATCCACAACCTCATCACCTCAGGTGACCTCCCACCCACCGCCTCCAACCACATCGTTCCCCAACCCTGCACCGCCCGCTACTATCTCCTCCCCAAAATCCACAAACGTGAATGCCCTGGTCTACCCATTGTCTCCGCCTGCTCCTGCCCCACCGAACTCATCTCCACCTACCTAGACTTCATCTTCACCCCCTTGGTCCAGGAACTCCCTACCTACGTCCGTGATACCACCCACGCCCTCCACCTCCTCCAGAACTTCCAATTCCCCGGTCCCCAACACCTCATTTTTACTATGGACGTCCAGTCCCTATACACCTGTATTCCCCATGCTGATGGCCGAAAGGCCCTCCGCTTCTTCCTGTCCCGCAGAACTGACCAATCCCCCTCCACCGACACCCTCATCCACTTAGCCGAACTCATCCTCACCCTCAACAACTTTTCTTTCAATTCCTCCCACTTCCTACAGACAAAGGGGGTGGCCATGGGTACCCACATGGGCCCAAGCTATGCCTGCCTCTTTTTAGGTTACGTGGAACAATCCCTCTTCCATACCTACACTGACCCTAAACCCCACCTCTTCCTCCGTTACATTGATGACTGCATCGGCGCTGCCTCGTGCTCCCACGAGGAGCTCGAACAGTTCATCCTCTTCACCAACACCTTCCACCCCAACTTGAAGTTCACCTGGACCATCTCCAACACTTCTCTCTCCTTCCTGGACCTCTCTGTCTCCATCTCGGGCAACCACCTAGAAACAGATGTCCATTTCAAGCCCACTGACTCCCACAGCTACCTGGACTACACCTCCTCCCACCCACCCTCCTGCAAAAATGCCATCCCCTATTCCCAATTCCTTCGCCTCCGCCGCATCTGCTCCCAGGATGAGACATTCCACTCCCGTACATCTCAAATATCCTCATTCTTCAAGGGCCGCAACTTCCCCCCGACAGTGGACGAGAACGCCCTCGACCGTGTCTCCGCATTTCCCGGAACACATCCCTCACACCCCGTCCCCGCAATAATAACCAAAAAAGAATACCCCTCCTCCTCACATACCACCCCACCAACCTCCGGATCCAACGCATCATCCTCCGACACTTCCGCCATCTGCAATCAGACCCCACCACCAAAGACATTTATCCCTCCCCACCCTTATCTGCCTTTCGGAGGGACCACTCCCTCTGCGACTCCCTTGTCCGTTCCACACTACCCTCCAGCCCCACCACACCCGGCACTTTTCCTTGTAACCGCAGGAAGTGCTACATCTGCCCCCACACTTCCTCCCTCACCCCAATCCCAGGCCTCAAGAAGACTTTCCACATCAGGCAGATGTTCACCTGCACATCTGCCAATGTGGTATACTGCATCTGCTGTACCCGTTGTGGCTTCCTCTACATCGGGGAAACCAAGCGGAGGCTTGGGGACCGCTTTGCAGAACACCTGCGCTCAGTTCGCAACAAACAACTGCACCTCCCAGTCACGAACCATTTCAACTCCCCCTCCCATTCCTCAGGTGACATGTCCATCCTGGGCATCCTACAATGCCACAGTGATGCCACCCGAAGGCTGCAGGAACAGCAAATCATATTCAGCCTGGGAACCCCGCAGCCCAATGGCATCAATGTGGATTTCACAAGCTTCAAAATCTCCCCTCCCCCAACCGCATCCCAAAACCATCCCAGCTCATCTCCACCTCCCTAACCTGTTTTTCCTCTCACCTCAAGCCACACCCCCACCTCCTATCTACTAACATCATCCCGCCCCCTTGACCTGTCCATCCTCCCTGGACTGACCTATCTCCTCCCCACCCCCCTACCTACACTCACCTTTACTGGCTCCATCTCCGCCTCTTCGACTTGTCTGCCTGCTCTCCACCTATCCTCTCCTCTATCCATCCTCTATCCGCCTCCCCCTCTCTCCCTATTTATTTCAGAACCCTCTTCCCCTCCCCCATTTCTGATGAAGGGTTTAGGCTAGATTTGCGTAGTGCTGAGATTTGCGTAGGCTTTCAAGAGGGCAGTGTGGTTGGGTATAATTAAACCAGCACCAAAATTATATTTACATCTTGGAATTAACACGTCATCAGTGAATTGCTTGTTCAAGGAATAATTTTTTTAAAAAAATCATTTTGTATCCACAAATTCCCAGTGGATATGTGCGAATATATAAAGACAATGTATTGTGAATACATTAGCTCAGAGCTTAATTCAAATCTTGTCCAGAACGGACAAGGACAACGAACTTCACGCCAAAAATGCATCTTCCAATTCAAATCGTTCGGAAAATATACTATCTAATTCTTGCCATTATTGGAGTTCCTGGTAAGTTACTGAATAAATAATTTGTTGTTATTCACGAACTGTGTATTGTTCCCTGGATACTAATCGTACAAATTACGGCTTGTTTGTTCAAAAAAAAAAATCAGAAAGGAAGGCAATAGTACCGGTAAACATTTTTATATTTGAAGACCAGGTGCACACGTTATGAACTGAAGACCCTCCTTTCGCATCATAAAATTTCTACACTGTTGAGATTCGATAGATTACCGTTCTACAGAAACTGTGCGTACCATTAAAAGAATAGCAATAAGTTGAGCCTACATTTAAAGTCTGTTGTATCAACTATTCCAATTTTGCATGCACCTTCAGTTTTAAAGTCGTTACACTTAGTGAAATGTTGGTCACTGCTGAAGAGGAGCAACATTCGCTCTGAGGGAAGTGATTACCAAAATAAGAATGGACATTTCTGGATAACATCAGTAGGACTGACAGTGACTGTGGAGACAAAAAGCAGGTCCAGTTAACTCCATTTTCTCTCCACAGACGCTCCTGAGCTTGCTGAACATTTCCAGCAATGTATGTTTTTGTTTTGGAATTCCAGCAAGCATCCCTTGTCACCGGTATGTGTTTGAAACGATTACGGGTCCGTCGCTGGTAAACTGCAGTAATGGGGGACATTGCTTTATCCTGGGAATCAATGGATTTTAAATATGTTATTGTATGTAATGCACATTGACTACTATAAAAAATGCAATTAATGTAGTTCTTTTATGCTCAAATCCCAGAATTGAGAGCCCAGAAAAAAAAATACTTGGTGCAAGTCGGAAACACGCAAGCTTTCATCTATTTCAGCTCATCTAAGGCAACTAGCATATCCTGTCATTGTTGTCAACTTTATGTCCTATCTCTCTAAGTCGAAAACGTTTCTGATCGCAACTATTCTTTGAGTTAGCAACTCCATAAGTTAACCACTCCGGATTAGCATTGCCATTCTTTCACACGTTGGCAGTTTTTTAAGGAGTGAGCTTGGGTTTTGGAAAACTGGCAGTAGGAAGAATTTTCTCCATATCTCCAGTTGTAGAAATCTTATATTTTAAAGATTCCATACTGGGGATTTTCTCTGCATTCGTGTATCCTAGAATAGAGCCAAAAATCTGTTTCTTATGACCGGAAATCTGATAATGACTACTTAATCGTAAGAACAATCATATAAGGAACATATTATTCAATGATAAGAGATAAAAGGTACTGCAGATGCTGGAGCATCTGAGATAACAAGGTGTGGGGCTGGATGAACACAGCAGGCCAAGCAGCATCATAGGAGCAGGAAAGCTTGACGTTTCGGGCCTAGACCCTTCATCAGAAAGGTCCTTTTATATTATTCAATGATTCGGTTTCAATTGAAAGTATGGAAAACAAAACTAAATGTGGTGTGCCATAAGCTCATGTCAATACCACTAGATGTGATCAATTGCACAGGAAGGCTTAATAACATTAATGGCTTTTGCATGCATATTAAACCTGTCGCCATGCTGTACAGGAGTAATCTGATATCGGCTGCCATCTCAAAATTTTCATCTTGCAAGTGTATAGATTTCAGTCAGACTGAGTTCATTGCTGAGTCTATTCAACCTCTGCTATAATACTAATGCACATATGCAGGAAATAAAGTCTTTACTGTTTAGAAACGGAGAATTACAGTCGGCAATCATGAATCAACTTTCCACTGTCTCACAGCTAACTTCGTCTCCGTTTCTTTAAACTCTGTGATGATACCAAGTGCATGCACTGCTGAAAGTAAAGTCCTTAATTACAGCTCAGAAACTGAAAATGTCTTTTAACAATTACGAAATACATTTTCCTTATTTCACTTACAGTTAATTTAGTTTCAGTCCTGATCCTGTCACGGGGAAAATGTGGACTATCTGCCTGCACCACTTGCTACCTCTTGGCCATGGCAACAGCAGATCTCCTAGTCATCATCACTGAGGTCGTACTGAATCGAATCGATGATTATTATTTCCCATTAAGTTTCCTGAAAATCACTCCTGTGTGCAGTGTTCGCTATGTACTGCTCCGTGTTGCCACAGACTGTTCTGTCTGGTTCACTGTCACTTTCACTTTTGATCGATGTATTGCCATTTGTTGCCCAAAGCTGAAATCTAAATATTGCACCAAGAAAACTGCCACGGTGATTCTCCTAATAACAGGGATATTTCTCTGTTTGAAAAACGTTCCAATATACTTTAGGTTTAAGCCTCGAAAGATAATCAACAACATACCTTGGCGCTGTTCTAATAAACCAAGCTATTTTACTGACTCGAAATGGATTGGATTCCGGATGTTTGAAAAGATTTTAACACCTTTGATACCATTTGGTTTAATTCTATTTCTCAATGGTGTGACAGTCAGTAACATTTTATTGGTCAGTCGAATCCGCAAACGACTCAAGTGTCACAGCAAGGGAGACTCTGAAACTGAGAGCAGAAGGAAGTCTATCATTTTGCTCTTCACAATATCCGGCAGCTTCATACTTCTGTGGTTCACCTACGTTTTATACTTTTTCGATGTTGGTGATTTATTAGATGGCCAATCTGCTTATGTATTTGACAACTTTGCATACATGCTACGTAACTTAAGTTGCTGCACAAACACATTTATTTACGTGATAACTCAATCTCAGTTCAGAAAACAGCTAAAGGGTACAATGACATATCCACTGACATTAATTACTGCATTGATTGATAAACAAACAAATTGACATCATTCCAATGTAAATGAAAATAATGTGAACCACACAGGTGATTTCCCCAATTTATCACTTTTTTTGATGCTGTCTCTTCCTCCCTAACACTACAGTCTCCCCGACATCGATAAGCTCTGTCCCCACTCCGCTCCTGTTCGACAAATGATTGCTATCAATTCCCTCATCGATCACGCCTATAGTTATCATAGAATCCCTACAGTGTGCGAACAGGCCCTTCGGACCCACAAGTCCACACCGAACCTCAGAGCATCCCACCCACACCCATCCCCCCCATAATCAACACTTTCCCGAGCACTACGGGCAATTTTGCATAGCCAGTCAACTTAACGAGCACGTCTTTGGACTGTGGGAGGAAACCCACGCAGACACGGGGAGAATGTGCAAACTCCTCACAGACAGTCGCCAGAGGCCGGAATTGAACCCGGGTCTGTAGCACTGTGAGGCAGCAGGGCTAATCATTGTGCCACCATGCCCCTTCATCTCCTCCGGCAAGTACAGCTATCCTTCCCTTTTTAAACGCTGTCACTTACAAATTTCCTTTACTCTGCATGTTTCTCCAATCCCTACACGTGTAACCCCCAACCTATCCCACATCTCCTGCACGTCCTGGAACATTTCAACCTCTGTAATCTTCTCCAGATCTAGAACATTCCCTCACTCTGTAACATACATTTTCCCTACAACATTACGCAACTCTTCAAAATTCTCTGCCCAAAATCAGTATAAGTGTAAACTGCTTGAAATATTTTAGCTGTCTTAACATGGTTAACATTTCAATTTTCAATTCCCAGGTTATCCTAACATTTCCCATTATGCTGCGTTGCATTTTTATACACATACACGTGTACATCCAGTCAAATGGATGAGGAGCAGGCATATACCACGTGCCCTATGGTGCCTCCCCTGCTTTGAATAAAATCGTGATTGATCTGACGATTCGACATGCCTACTTATCCTGATTAAGAAATGCTTATCATACATTAGAAACATTCCACGTCTCTGTTTCCACCGGCTTTAGAGAAGGAAAATTCCAAAAAAACCCTGCACAAAACACTTCTCCTGTCACTATCACATGTGGGAAAATATATATTTTTGGACAGAGTCTCTGGTTCCATACATTTCTCCACAAAATAAAATATGTTTTCCACATTCCCTATGTCAAGTCTCAAGATTGCTTGTGTTTGCATTGATTCACATCTTTGACGTAACTGAGCCTTGTATGTACAAAATTTCCTAACACACGTTCCAGGTATTAGTTGAGTAAATCATCTCTGATTTGATTTCATCACATTTGTAAGTTTCCTTAAGTAAGAAAGTTAATGGCTTTTACAATACTCCACTTCTGATTTTACAGTGTCCTGTATAACTGAACCATTACCTGCCTATTTTTGCTTTGAGCTCAGCACGTAATAATTGGTACCATTTTACCAACTTTCTTAATTTTTGTATTTATATATTAACCTATTATTCAAACACTAATACCTTCAGTTCGAACTGCTGCACTGAGTTTCGTAATTTTGTAATATCCATCTGTGTTGCACGTCCGTTTCTTGCACTCTCCTGATCGACACACTCTTTCATTTTCTTCCAATAATTCTCTTGATCTTGACTTATATTTTGCTCAGTTCCTATGTTGCAATGTCCCCTCAGTTTTCACTGACTCCCTCTTTCTTGTTCTCCCATGCTTGTTAACTTCTTTCTCTCACTCACGATTAGATAATTTAACTTGCATTCCTCGCACTTGTAAATACCTATGTGAGTGCATTTTTGATTGTGAACAGAAATGGGAAAATAACTGTGTTAAAATGAAGGATTGTGAAAGGGGTTGCTGTAATTTCAGAAGTAAATATCATCGCAAAAACGATCATTGTAGGTGATACTTACTCTACTGCTTTCTTCAAGAAATAGGTCGGTTTGCTGTTGATAGGCTGAGATTAGCAAATGCATTCACAATGAGAATTGCTGAAACTTTAGTGTTGATTTATTTGTGTCATTGTGGCTAGTTGTGGGTAACAAAAGCAAACAACTTTGTGGTTGCCACCAGTGTACATCTTTTGCATGTGAACGATATTTCCGAAGTGTTATGACATCAAGGAAGAGTTACAAAGTATGTGAGGCCTCAATGAAGCGATTTTATTCCAGACACCATTTGCTGTATGGTCTTACATTTCATCGGAAAGTCACAGACTTTTCTAATTTGTTAACCTCTTGCTATGTTTTCTCCTTCTACTTAAGGAGAATGTAAAGTGTTTTTGGGCAGCAGTGGGAGGTGGTGCAAGACTAAGCAGAAGTGTGAATCGAAAGACAAATACCGATGGTTTTGTGTCTGAAAAGAGCAAGTTAATTCGAAAAGAGAGACGAGGGAATGTCAGAAAATGACGTATCTCTGAAGAATTAAACTGCATTTTTTTTTAACGAAAGGTGGTTTTAGAGGTTAGGCTGGTGATCTCAGGGAATGTTGGGGAAGATGGGATTGGGGCCTTGTAGATATTACAGAAACTTAGGTGAGAGGTATTCAGGAGTGGCAGCTCAATGCTCCATTCTTTAAATGCTATAGGAAGGATAGAATGGGAGGCAATAGAGGAAGGTGAATGGCGTTTTACCTGAAGGAAAACATTGCTGCTGTAATTACAAAGGATATTTCTGAAAAATATTCAAGTCAAAATATATGATTTGAAATCAGTAATAAGAAAGGAATGATCACCTTGACGGGATTGCACAATAAACCTCCCAGTAATCAGAGGGAAATTGAGGAAGAAATACGTTCAGACATCTTAGATATTTGGACAAAGGCACATTTTAATGGGATTCGAGAATAACTTTCAAGAATTGACTGGCGTAGAATGTTTGCAGGTAAAGGACGTTTGAGAAGTGGGTGTCTTTCAAAAGTGTGATGACGAGAGTTTTGAATAATTATGTTTATGTTAGACTGAAAGGTAAGTGTAGTAAGATTTGGCAACAAGCAATGAATAAAGATATTGAGTTTCTATTCAAGGGTAAGAAAATAATCATATATTAGACATAGAGAACTGGCTTCAAGTTAATCTCTTGAACAATATAAAGAGTGTAGAGGCAACCTTAAGAAGGAAGTTGAGAAAACAAAAAAAAAGGATAATCCAAAGAGATTATGTAAATACGTTATGAGCAACAGGGCAAATAGAGAAAGAGTATGGCCCCTTAAAGATAAAAGAGGTCGCCTTTGCCTTAAACCTCAGGACATAGTGGAGATATTAAATGGAAATTTTCCTCCAGGTCTGTTCTTCCTGTAATGAAGTAAATGGAATTTAGAGAATGCAGGGAAATAAATACTGATGATTTGTAAACAGTTCACATTACAGACGAGAAAGCTTTGGAGGTCTTAGAAAATATAAAGGTGGGTAAACCTCAGTGACCTGATCTAGTGAATCCCAGAATCTTTAGGGAAGTTAGGGAAGAAATTACAAGACTCCTTGCAGAAATATATGAAACATTTATAACAGGTGATGGGGGGGTAGCTTTATTCAAGAAGGAGAAACCAAGAAATTACAGATATGTGTGTCTGTTTCTGTGGCGATGGGTGCATTGTTCACGGTGGGTTTTTTTTAAGATAGGACGTATATGTATTTGGAGAGGTAGGGATTGATTACGGGCAGTGAACGTGGTTTTCTGCGAGGGAAATCATGTCTGACAAACTGGATTGACGTTTATGAGGAAGTAGCCAAAAAGATTGATAAGGGCAAGCAGTAGACGTTGCTCACTTCGATTTTAATAAAGGGGTTGACAAAGTTTCACATGGCAGAATAATTAGTAAATTTAGATCACATGGGATTTAGATGTGGCTTGCCAATTGGATAAAAAATTGGCTTAATAACAGGAAACAGAGGTGAGGGTGGAGGATTGTTATTTCAGATTGGAGGCCTGTTACCAGATGTGTTCTCCAGCAATCACTGCTGGATACACTTTTTAACATTGTTTGTACAAATGATTAGGATGAGAATATAGAAGGCACTGTTAATAAGTTTTCAGATGACACCAAAATTGCAAGCATAGTGGACAGTAAAGATGGCTTTCTCAGATCACCAAGCAGGTTTGTTCAAATTGTACAATGGGTTAAAAAATGGCAGATGGACTTAAAACTGGATGAACACGAAATATTGCCTTTTTGTAAAACTAAGAAGGGCAGGACTTATTCAATTAATGTGTTGGTATTCAATTGGTATTGTCGATAAGAAGCACCTAAGAGATTGGGTACATAATTCTTTAAGTTTAAGCATCACATGTAGACAGGATGGTTTACAAAGAGTTTTTCACGCTTGCCTTCATTGCTCAGACGTTTGAAAATAGGAGCTGGGAAGTTATCTTGAGCTTGTACAGAACGTTGTTAAGGCCTCTTCTGGAATATTGTAGTCCATTCTTATTCAATCTGTGAGAATAAGGGTGTTCTTAATCTGGAGAGAGTTCAGCAGATTTTTACTAAGATTTTGTAACTTATGGAAAGTTTAAGTTATAAGGAGAGGCTGGAAAGGCTGATGCTGCTTTCAGTTTGCCACTGGAACGTAGGAGGTTGAAACATGAACTTATAGAGGTTTATAAAATCATGAGTGTTTTTGATAAGGTTAATGGTGGGTATTCTTTCTCTTGAAAGGCGGATTTCAAGACTGGAGGTAGAATTTTAAGATGAAAGGACAGATTTAAAAAGGGATGAACGACAATTTTTTTTCCCATAGGGAGTTGTTTGTTTGTCGAATTAACTCTCCAAAGGAAGTCATAGATGCTGGTTGCATTGCAATGTTTAAAAGAAACTTGGATAAGTATACAAATAGGAAAGGTTTAGGACCATTTGGGACAAGCGTAAGCAGGTGAGGCTAGTTTAGATTGGGATTATAGTCAGCATGGAAGAACTGGACCAAACGGTCTTTTTCCTTGCTGTGTGAATGTACGACTCTGCGTCTCTTGCAAGCAAACGAAAAGTACCTGGAGAAGATGTGCACGCTCAGTGGATAAGAGCAGTTGTATCGCCTTTCTTTTTATTTTCTCTCTCCAACATAACTGCAATTCGTTTTGTCTTCATGTATCTATGTCGATATTGATGTGGAGGAGTGTTTAGGAATGGTTTTCAAAATAACATAATAGAATTACAGGCTACAAGTTCATAGCAATTTCCTTGCAGATAGAATTTATTGATTTGCATTAAATAGGAATCTACGTAAGTGCAGAAACCTGATCCTTGTTTCGGTACACCTCTGTCTCAAAAGAGAGAAAAATTCAGATCAGAACAGGTGCAAACATTAAGCAATACCTTAATATTTTCACAGCTCTGGCGCCAGTTGCTCATGGTTTCTAACTTACTCCAAGACTGACTGCTGAAAGATTTTGCATCGTTTTTGGCAGAATCGATTTCCATGTATGGATGTGTTGTGAGTAACTAACGCAGCAATAAGAAACGACAAGTTATGCACCACATTAAGATACATAACAGGATAGGCGAAGTTTATCTTATAGGTCGTAGCATTTTCCATGATGGCATGAAGGGAATTTTGAAAACCCACGCTGTTTCAATTAGCGGGTTACCATGCCATACCGTTGCCTGATCGAGCTGAGGATACAAAAAATAATTGAGTTTTCACCATGGTAGATAAAGAGAATTTTGGAAATACCTGAAATATACCTACGTGTCTTTTTTGTAAACACAAACTCTAACTAAAGTCAACAAGAATATATTTGGTAATAGCAGAAACTGCAGATGCTGGAGAATCTGAGATAACAAGATGTAGAGCTGGATGAACACAGCAGGCCAAGCAGCATCAGAGCAGCAGGAAAGCTGACGTTTCGGGTCTGGACCCTTCTTCGCTTTTCTGCTTGGCCTGCTGTGTTCATCCAGCTCTACACCTTGTTATCCTAGATTATATTTGGAATATGTATTGAAAAATTCTGACCTCACAACTTGACCATTCCAATTCCAGAACTGAACAAACGCATGGATGAAGGTTTCAGCAGCAGATGAGCTGAGGCTGTGTCACTGATCAGCAAATTTAAGGATGAGATAACGTAATGTGTTCATCTGTAAACATTCTGTCTTTAACATCAGTTAGTTTAATCGGGGGCTACTGAATGATATGAATGCAGTTACCATGATAATAGTTTAATACCGGGTTGATACTCTATCTGTATACTTAGAACCATATGTCAGAAGACAGACTTTTCGCATTTCACTGTCACCAGATTCTGAACAAAATGTTACAGATTAGAACAAAGGATTGACACCCATTCAAGAGGAGGTTTGCCGCTTAGAGAAACTCTGTTTGAATCACTCCCTGTTGGAGATTTGCTGTTTGTCAAACTGTTGAGATTAATCATTCCTGACAAAAATTTCTGTGGAGGGATGAATAGTCAGAGAAAATATTGGTGTGTCATAGTTACTGTTTTCCTGACTTCCCTGCTGCCATTTTTTCAATGTGTACTTGATTCCCAGAAAAAAAAGTGTCTCCAATATTGGCTGATTCTCGACATTTACTATTCGATGGACAAACGGCCGATGATCCAAGTCTGATACTGGGTTTTTGATGAGATTACAGGGGGATGCTGCCACGATGGGGGAAGCATTCAGTCGTTATTGTATTTGTGTTCAGTTCTGTTACTGTTTCACACCCTAAAAAGGAGTTGTAATGTGATAACAACTAGAAAAACTCAAAATAGGAGCAGGACCGGCCAGTCAACACTGGGAAACTGCTCTGGCATTCATCATGATCATGACCAATCATACAGTCTAATTCCCAGTCACTCCCAGTGCCCATATCCATTAATCTGTTTAGCAATAAGGACTATATTTTTCCAAGATAACAAGCATGGGGCTGGATGAACACAGCAGGTCAAGCAGCATCACAGGAGCAGGAAAGCTTGACGTTTCGGGCCTAAACCCTTCATCAGAAATGCTTGGACATTTGAGATGTGCGGGATTGGAAAGTCTCATCCTGGGAACAGATGCGGCGGAGGCGAAGGAATTGGGAATAGGGGATGGCATTTTTGCAGGAGGGTGGGTGGGAGGAGGTGTATTCCAGGTAGCTGTGGGAGTCAGTGGGCTTGAAATGGACATCTGTCTCTAGGTGGTTGCCCGAGATGGAGACAGAGAGGTCCAGGAAGGAGAGAGAAGTGTTAGAGATGGTCCAGGTGAACTTCAGGTTGGGGTGGAAAGTGTTGGTGAATTGGATGAACTGTTCGAGCTCCTCGTGGGAGCACGAGGCGGCGCCGATGCAGTCATCAATGTAACAATATTTTTCCACCTCTTTAAAAATGTAACGTTTTGGCCATTCCTTGGGTGAAGAACTTTCTCCTCATTTAAGTCCTAAATAGTTTATTGTAATTGTAGAGATTTCTATGAGACCCATGTTCATTTTTCTTATCTCTAATAAATGCAATTCTAACCAACTCTGTCTTTTCTCATGGACCAGTTCTACAATCCCAGGAATCAATTTGGAAAAACTTTGCTGCATTCCCTCTGAATCAAACAATGTCCTTCCTCCTCAGCAGGACCCTAGGAATTACTAGGATTTTGAACTTCTACGTTGTATAATTCTGCCACTGTTTGAGTTATTCAGTGTTAGAAATCTTTCAACACCCACAAAGTGTTTATCACATCAATTCATCAGTTTGAAGTGTGAAACATTTACTGAAGGAAATGTATAATGATTTTTGAGTACTTTCCACTTATGGCACAATTTCTCTGTGTTCTAACCAGGAACCAGATATCGAAGTTTGCAATTTCAGTTGTCAATTTATCCAGTGAGAAAGACTGGGAATCAGGGGCATTGGGCACAGCACATCTCCTGGAGACTGTGTCCTCAACAACGGAGGGAGAGCTTGAGACTCAGGAACAGAACAACTGAGATAACAAGGTGTGGAGCTGGATGAACACAGCAGGCTAAGCAGCATCAGAGGAGTAGGAAAGCTGACGTTTCGGGCCTAGACCCTTCTTCAAAAATGCTGGGATATTCTGCTTGCTTCACTCACTCTCCGCCTCAGTGAATGCAGTATCAGGAATTACTGATATTAGTGGATCTGAAAATAGTAAATGTGTCACAGAGTGGCAATGGGCGTGGAGGGGGAGGGTCATGGTTGTTCTGGGGTATATGGTCCTCCGAAAGTCTCACTAGGGAGCGAATATATATCTGGTCATGGCATGCTGTTGAAGGTGGTGGAAATAGTGGCTTACAATCTAATGGATGTGGATGCTAGTGGGCAGTAAGTAAGAATTGTTTTGGGGGGCTTTTCCTTCTACTGTTGTGTGAAGAAGGGGGAAGAGTAAGAGCAGAAACATGTGACATGGGTCAGACACGGCTAAGTGTCTGTCGACCACGCTGGTGAAAAATCTTGAAATCACATTGACTTTGCAACACCGTTTGATACGAAAATAATATACCACCTCGACGATTATTCAACTGTTTTCCAGTTTTCCCGACGCTTCAATCTATCGCTGATTAAAATCATGTGTATTTCCTCCGTAGTATGACTCAATGCATCTGCATCTGCCCCGGTTTACAATAGTGAGTTCCACATATTCACAATCCTTTCTCGACGCTGCTTTAAATCTACCATCCATTATTCTTTTTTCCTCAGCTCTGTTTTTAATCTGATGAAACCTACTATAAAATTATCAGCCCTTTTACACATTCCCTCATGTGAGGAAATATCCATTCGGCATCTACTTGTCAATATCCTTCAGCATCTTATCTCCCTGACTTATTGAAGCTCTCATGTTTTTAAACTACAGCTAGTATGGCCCTGGACAGCTCAATCCCTCTTTATAAGACAACTCATGATCTCTGGATCATTCCAGTGTACCCTCACTGAACTGCTTCCATGAAGAATATTCCTCAACTAAGAAAAACAAAACTGCATGCAATAATCCAGGCAGTTTCTCATTAATGTTTCGTAGAGTTGCACCAAAGTTTGTGGGTTTATATACACTACGCTTTCGCAATAAATGCCAAAATTCAATATCCCTTCTTTATTATCGGCTATACCTGCATACCAGATTTCTATGATTCCCGCACGGTTACTGCTCTGATCCCTCTGTAAAAAAAAAATTAAAATTTCATCAACTATGGGAGTTTGGCACATCTGATGGACTGGCTGTAACAAACCTGGCTTCACTCTGAATTGAACCTTGGCTTGGAGGGGTATATGACTTCCCTCTGGTGTTGTGTATATGGCGTTAATGTAACGTTTACATCTCCATACAAGTCATCACAAAAAGAAAAAAAAAATTGGAAATCTGGGACCGTCGATACAAGTGGTGGAAAAGTGAACTGAATTACAATGTGTATCAGAGATAAAAGGTACTGCAGATGTTGGAGATTCCGAGATAACAAGCATGGGGCTGGATGAACACAGCAGGTCAAGCAGCATCATAGGAGCAGGAAAA
>JAHRHZ010000108.1:5324247-5387866 GCA_024137785.1 Ginglymostoma cirratum
AGGATGCCTACCCTGAAGAAGTTACCCTCCTCCCTCCGGACAAACCTCAGGGAATCTCTCTCCCACTGCAACTCTCTCATAATCTCTTCGGCCTTGAAACTGCTCGACCACGTTCTGAAGCAAACCACACGGAACCAGATCATCCCCAATGGATTACAATCCACATTCAAGCCTTCCCAATTTGGCCCCAACCGTGACAATGATTTTTTCTGATGAAGGGTCTAGGCCCGAAACGTCAAGTTTTCCTGCTCCTATGATGCTGCTTGACCTGCTGTGTTCATCCAGCCCCATGCTTGTTATCTTGAATTACAATGTGCATGGGAGCCCAGGCTAACTTTCAGGATTGTCTAACATTCAGTAATAACAGAATTCAGCGACTCAATTGTCAAGGTGTTGGCTATTTCAAATTGACCACCTGTCAATATCAAAGACCTACTGTGGACTGCCTCAAAACTAGTTAGTTAGAATGGGAAGAGATGTCATGTCTTTACTGTTATGGACCAGACCAGACGCCCTCATAATTTTTTCAGATAACTTAGACCCTGACTTTTTCGTACTTTAAGGGTAGATGTGCAGTGTATGTTCCAGGTATGATGCGGCTGATTGAACTAGAAACATTAAGCAAACACATTTTATTTAAACAGTATAGTTAAAATACAAGCAAAAAAAAAGAGGATTTTAGAATAACGTAACTATTGGAAAGCTTAACCACAATAATAGATACAGTACCCTTCACTAATTAACTGTTCCAATTTAGTAACCACCCAAAAACGCACCGCTTGGTTAAAAAGGCAAATTTGGGCACATATTATTATATGCAATTCTCCAATCCAGAAGAAAACAACATGAGAAGAGATTTCACAGAAAATAACAGCTAAGAATCTTTTCATCAAGGTTCCAACCCTCTGAGGCCCAAACAGCTTCTGACTGCTACAACGTAATTAACAACTAGAAGATCTGAGCAGTCCGAACGGGCCACTCCATTTCCATTGTTACAACTGTTTTGAAAAAAAAAACCTAGACCTGGTGCTTGTTGACGTAGACCTTCTCCAGTATCCACTCCCAAACCTCTGTGTTTACAACCTCTCTTCGAGGAAGAAAAGGGACAAAATAACGTTCTAAAGTGACAGCATCTTCACATTACGTTGTCCTCAGAAGTGATATATATATACTTATCTATATATATATATATATACACACCTTTACACTTTACACGCCTATCATAATGAAAACTCGAACTCTATCAGATGAACCAGCAGACTATTGAAGAAAGTCGTGAATGATGAAATTATTAGCTTATCACGCTGACTATGGTAGGAGATAGAGTATTTTATTTGGGAGTGCTAACTCATTAGAGAATTCAGCATAGGCATACCAATTGAATAATTATGTATCCTAGTTGACTAGGGAATTTGGGAAACGATTGCAGTTTGGTGAAATTGGGAAGGAATGTGCCCTGACAGGCAATGATATACAGGGAGAAAGGTTTCCACAGGTTCTAATCAAACTGTTAAAACAAACACTACCGCAGTCAGGTCACAAGTTAAATAAAGTGCATATGATACTTTCGCCTGGTATCTAAGAGGTGGACTTTGATGTGAAAATGAGGATTTGCTATTTGACACTATTAACCTTGTGGTACCAGTTAATGCACACAGAATCAACATGAGTTAGCAGTTACTAGGCATTTTGCAAATTGAATGAATTGAGTCATTTGTTTAAAACGTTCATTTCCCAATGAAATCCACCAGACAGGCATGTTAGCAATAGCGTACAGATTTGAGTTAGTAGGGATTTAGGTGTGTGGTGATGCTACAGGACTGATTCATAAGATACTTGTCTGAAGAGCATGCATGACATATGTGAGTTCCTCAGACTAATATATGGAATCAGAAAACCATGCAGTGTGCATTACACATTAGAGCCCCGCTCAAATGGCAGAGACTAGCAGTTGGTGTTTTGCTATTTATTGGGCATTCAACAACACTGTAGAAGTGGAACCAGCTCAAGGATGATTTATGACAGAGGAAACTAAGATCAAAACAAAGTGTTGGGGGATGTGCTTAGTTTGTACCAAGGACATGAACCCTTGTAAAAAAGTGACATTCACTGGCAATCACAAATTTTCACCATGAAGAAAAATAATTCAAGAAACATGTCTGATTCTCAGGGGGATGGCTCATGGTTTATCGATGAAACCTCAGGGAAGACCATCAGACAAACTGTGCAAATAGTGACTAAACTGTAATGATTATGTCAATATATCCCTGGAACATATCCGTAGGGGCTGTGTGCAAGGGGCCGTATCTACTGGCTCAGTCACTAGTTTAAATCAATTGGAAACAAGACATTCGTGGAATGTGTCTGGATTTGCAGGAAAGTGTGTAACAGAGTGGTCGCAGAACATAATGTGTTGTCCCAGAGATTTGCAATGAAAATCCCAGCCCTGGACATTCTAAAGTTTAAATCAATCTCTGCTTTTGAAAAGGAAAAGCAAGAAGAAAACAGAAGTTGATATTAACAGCTGGGTGTTTTAGGAAACATCACACCACCTGGCCGACTTGCTACCTGAAAAATTAGACGATGTCTCCTTCATATTATTTATTGGGTAAATATAAAAGCCCAAAAGAGGGGCAATATCACTGGAAATGCTGTCAGTGGCAGAATATGAAACAGCTGACTACCAGAAACAAACAACATGAAAAAAGGGAATGCAATTGACAAAGAAAACCTATGATAATTAACGGACAAAATGGAATGTTGGCAGCAATGAGCAAGGTACAGGTCAGATAGCAATCAGCATAATGGCCATGGACAAAAAGAAAATGCACTGTTAGAAATTAGGTATGCTGTTATATGGTACAGGGGAGGCAATGGCCTCATGGTATTATCGCTGGACTGCTAATCAAGAGACCCATATAACGTTCTGGGGACCTGGAATGGAATCATGCCATGGCAGGTGGTGGAATTTGGATTTAATAAATGTCTGGAATTAGGAATCTAATGATGTCCGTGAATCCATTGTTAATTGTCGAAAAGAAAACATCTGGTTCACTAATGTCCTTTACGGAAGGAAACCGCCATCCTTACCTGGTCTGGCCTACATGTGGCTCTGGACCACAGCAAGGTGGTTGACTCTTAACTGCCCTCTGAGCGGTTAGGGATGGGCAATAAGTGCTGCCTAGCCAGCGAGGTGAATGAATAAAGGAAAAAATCAAACATGTACGAGTACTATCATTGGCGGAAGACAAATATTGTAAGACATATGAAGTAACCAGAATAACTAATTTAATTGGATATTGATGAATATTAAATAAGTGTTTGTTTTTGATTAGCATGCATAGACTACTCTTAAGAGAACATCAAAGTGTAAAGCTGGTCAATTGCTTTATTCAATCAAAAAACAAATTGGCCGTGAAATACACCAGGCTTGGCAGCATCTGTGAAGAGAAAGCACAGGTAACGTTTCGAGTTCACTACCCCTTCTTTAGTAATGTCTGCCGAGCACACACTTGCATGCGATTGAAGGAAACACTGCGCAAATGCCATTTGGTCAAGCATGGGAACCCTAGTGAGTTGGAAGAGCAAAAGGTCCTGAAACAGAATGTATAACCCAACATCTTCAGTGCAATTTAAAGCAAGTTTTAATGTCAACCTCATACTGGAGAGATATGCGTAGTCATTCAAAACGGCAGGGGTGTTGGGTATAAGTCAATTGGCACCAAATATGTATTTACGTCTTTGAATTAACACATCATCAGTAAATTGCTTGTTCAAAGAATAATTTTTAAAAACCAAATCATTTTGCAAACACAGATTCCCAGTAGAGATGTGAGAATATATAAAGACAATGTATTAGGAATACATTAGCTCAGAGCTTAATTCAAAACTTGTCCAGAACCGACAGACAAGATAATTCACACACAAAAATGTATCTTCCAATTCAAATCGTTAGAAAAATATACCATCTGATTCTTGTCATTATTGGAGTTCCTGGTAAGACTCTGAAGAAAATAATTTGTCGTTTTTCACGAGCTATGTTTTGTTCTCTGGCTATTAATCTTACAAACTAGGGCTTGTTTATTAAAAACAAACCAGAAAGGAAGGGATAGTAGGAACTGCAGATGCTGGAGAATCTGAGATAACAAGGTGTAGAGCTATATGAACACAGCAGGCCAAGCAGCATCAGAGGAGCAGGAAGGCTGGCGTTTCGGGCCTAGACTCTTCTTCAGAAAATGAAGGGTCTGAAGAAGGGTCTAGGCCCAAAACGTCAGCCTTCCTGCTCTTCTGATGCTGCTTGGCCTGCTGTGATCATCCAGAGAAGAAGGGACTAGTACCGGTAAACAACTTTGTATTTGAAGCTCAGGTGCACACATTATGAACTGAGCCTCTTTTCACTTCATTAAATCTCTGCACTTTTGTGATTCGATAGATTACCGTTCTACAGAAACTGTATGTGCTATTAACTGGATAAGAATGAATTGAGTGTGCATTGAAAGTCTCTTGTATCAACTATTCCTATTTTGCATGCATCTTCAGTTTTAAAGTCGTTACACTTAGTGAAATGTTAGTCGCTGTTGAAGAGGAGCAGCATTCACTACGAGGGAAGTCATTACTAAAATAAGAATGTGCATTGCTGGACAACATCAGTGGGACTGCCAGCGTCTTTGGAGACAAAAAACAGGTCCAGTTAATCCATTTTCACTCCACAGATGCTCCTGTACTTGCTGAAATTTTCCAGCAATTTATGTTTTTGTGCTGGAATTCCAGCAAGCGCACTTCTTTTCACGCATGTGACTGAAGTGATTACTGGTCTGTCGCTGGTAAACTGCAGTAATGGAGGACATTGCTTTAATCTGGGAATCAATGGATTTTAAATATGTTATTTATAACATTATATCCATGTATACATTGACTACTATGAAAAAATGCAATCAATGTAGATCGTTTATGTTCAAATCCCCGAATTGAGAGCACAGAAATAAAATATTTGGTACAAGACACTTAGAACTGACTGGCTGATCCACGCGAGCTTTCATCTATTTCAGCTCATCTAAGGCAACGAACATATCCTGCCATTGTTGCCAACTTTATGTCCTATCTCTCGAAGTAAAAACGTTTCTGATCACAACTATTCTCTGTGTTAGCAACTCCACAAGCTAACCACTCCGGAATAGCATAACCCTTCATTCACATGCTGTCAATTTTTAAGGAGTGAACTTGGGGTTTGGAAAATTGAGAGTCGGAAGTATCTTCTCAATATCTCCAATTGCAGAAATCTTATATTTTAAAGACTCCATACTGGGGATTTCCTCTGCATTCGTGTATCCATAGAATAGAGCTACTAATCTGTTTCCTATGAACTGAAATCTGAAATCACTCAGTCGTAAGATCAATTATATGAGGAATATATTATTCAATGAATCAGCTTCAATTTAAAGTATGGAAACCAAAACTAAATCTGGTATGCTATAAGCTCATGTCGAAACTAATAGAAGTGATCAATTGCACAGGAAGGTTTAATAACATATATGGATTTTGCATAAATATGAAGCCCGTCGCCATGCTGTATACGAGTAATCTGACATCGGCTGCCATCTCAAACTTTCAATTTTGCCGGCGTGGAGTTTTCAGTCTGTCTGGGTTCATTGCTGAGTCTATTTAACCTCTGCTATAATACTAATATACATATGCAGGAAATAAAGTCCTTAATGCGTAGAAATAGAGAAGTCGAGTAAGCAATCGAGTAAGCAGTTCTGAATCAACTTTACACTGTCTCACAGTTAACTTCGTCTCCATTTCTTTAAACTCTGTGATGATACCAAGTGCATGCATTGCTGGAAGTAAGTTCTTAATTACGGCTCAGAAACTGAAAATGTCCTTTAGCAATTACCAAATGCATTTTCCTTATTTCACTTACAGTTAATTTAGTTTCAGTCCTGATCCTGTCAGGGGGAAAATGTGGACTATCCACCTGCACCACTTCCTACCTCGTGGCCATGACAACAGCAGATATCCTAGTCATCATCACTGAGGTCGTACTTAATCGAATCGATGATTATTATTTCCCATTAAGTTTCCTGAAAATGTTCGCTATGCACTGATCCGTGTTGCCACAGACTGTTCTGTCTAGTTCACTGTCACTTTCACTTTTGATCGATGTATTCCCCATTTGTTGCCCAAAGCTGAAATCTAAGTATTGCACGAAGAAAACTGCCACGGTGATTTCCCTAATAACAGGGATACTTCTCTGTTTAAAAAACATTCCAATATACTTTCGGTTTAAACCTCGAAGGATAATCAACAACATACCTTGGTGCTGTTCTAATAAACCAAGCTATTTTACTGACTCTAGATAGATTGGATTTCGGATGTTTGAAAAGGTTTTAACACCTTTGATACCATTTGATTTAATTCTATTTCTCAATGGTGTGACAGTCAGTAACATTTTAATGGTCAGTCGAATCTGCAAACGACTCAAGCGTCATAGCAAGAGAGACTCTGAAACTGAGAGCAGAAGGAAGTCTATCACTCTTCACAATATCCGGCAGCATCATACTTCTGTGTTTCATCTACATTTTAATTTTTTCGATGTTGGTGATTTATTAGATGGCCAATCTGCTTATGTATTTGAAAACTTTGCATACATGCTACGTAACTTAAGTTGCTGCACAAACATATTTATTTACGTGGTAACTCAATCTAAGTTCAGAAAACAACTAAAGGGTACAATGAAATATCCCCTGACATTTAGTTATTACATTTATTAGTAAACAAACAAATTGATATCATTCCAATGTAAATGAGGATAATTGGAAAAGGTGACTAACACAGAATATTCTCCAATTTATCATTTTTTTTTTGTTTCTGTCGCTTCCTCCAACAGATATATCTCTCCTTAACACTGGAGTCCCCCCTACATCGATAAGCTCTGTCCCCACTCTACTACGATCTGCTTCTGTTGTACAAGTGATTGCTATAAATTCCCTCATCATCACGGCCTATAGTTTTCTGCATCTTCTCCAGAAATTTCAACTATCCTTCCCTCTTTAAACTCTGTCAATTACAAGTTTCTTTTACTCTGCATGTTTCTCCAGACCCTACAGATCAGTGTAACCCCCAACCTACCCCTCATTTCCCGTGCATCCGAGAGCATTTCAAAGTCTGTAATCCTCTGAAGGTCTAAAATTTTCCCTACATCATTCCACAACTCTTCAAAATTCTCTTCCCAGAAAGGTTATCTGTAAGTGTAAAGTGCTTGAAATGCTTTATATATCTTAATATATTTAATATTTTATTTTACAATTCCCAGGTTATCCATGCATTTCCAATTAGTTTGCATTGCATTTTTATACATATACACGTGTACATCCAGCCATATGGATGAGGAGCAGGCAAATACCACGTGCCCCACGGTGCCTCCTCTGCTATTCATTAAGGTCATGATTGATCTGACGATTCGACATGCCTACCTGTCCCGATTTTAAAAATGCATAACGTCCGTTAGAAACATTCCACGCCTCTGTTTCCACTGGCTTTAGAGAAGGAAAGTTCCAAAAACGCCCTGTGCAAAACACTTGTCCTGGTCACTATCTCAATTAGGAGAATATATTTTTTTTGATAGAGTCTCTCGTTCCATACATTTCTCCACAATATAAAATATGTTTTTCGCATTCACTCCGTCGAGTCTCAAGATTGTGTGCATTTACATTAGGTCACATTTTCTAATCTTTGGCGTAATTGAACCTTGCATGTCCAAACTTTCTTAACACACTTTGTAGGTGTCAGTTGAGTACCCCATCTCTGATTTGATTTCATCAAATTTATAACTTTCCTTGAATAAGAATGTTAATAGCTTTTCTCGTACTCCACGTCTGATTTTACAAAGTCCTGTATAACTGAAGTGATTCAAACACGAATATATTCAGTTCGAAATGCTGCACTGAGCTTCGCAATTTCTAAACAATTTAAGTAGTGTCCATCTGTCTCACACGTACATTTCTTGCACTCTATTGCCTGACTCACTCTTTCATTTTCATCCTTTAATTCTCCTGATCTTGACTTATATTTTGCTCAGTTCCTATGTCGCATTGTTCCCTCAGCTTTCACTGACTCTCTCTTTCATCGTGGCTTGTTAACTTCTCTCACTCACAAGTAGATAATTTATTTTTCGTCCCTTGCACTTGTAAATGCATATGTTACTGTATTTTTGATTGTGAACAGACATAAGAAAATAATTGTGTTAAAATGAACATTTGTCGATGGGCTGTTGTAATTTTTAAAAGCAAAAAAAATGCAAAACAAACTCATTGTAGATCTTACTTACACTGCTGCTTTCTTCAAGGAGTAGGTCAGGTTTGTTGTTTACAGGCTGAGGCAGCAAGGGCATTCACAAAGAGAATTACTGAAACTATAGAGTTGATTCATTTGTGCCATAGTGAGTGGTCATGCGTGACAAAGGCAATCAACTTTGTGGTTGTCACCAGTATACATATTCTGGATGGGAATGATATTTCCAAAGCATTAAGACATCAAGAAAGAGGTGCAAAATATCTGAAGCCTCAATAAAGTCATTTTATTCCAGACACCATTTGCTGAAGGGTGTTAAATTTGATCAGTAACTCACTGACCTTTCTAATGTTTTAACCTCTCACTCTGTTTGCGCATGCTATTAAGGGAGACTGGAAAGTGATTTTGGGGAGGGGTGGGTGGTGGAGCAAAGCTCAGCAGCAGTGTAAATGCAAGGATGAATAAGGATGGTTTTGCATCTGAAAACAACAATTTAATTTGAAAAGACAGATGTGGGATTGTCAGCAAAAGAATTATCTCTGAAGTATTAAACTGCATTTTTTTTTCAACGAAAGTGGCTTTAGAGGTTAGGCTGATGATGTCAGGGAATTTTGGACAAGATGGGATTGGCTCCTTATAGGTAGTACAGAAACTTGGCTGAGAGGTATTCAGGAGTGGCGGCTCAATGTTCCATCCTTTAAATACTATAGGAAGGATAGAATGTAACGAACTGAATATATTTGTGGTTGAAGAGAGGAGGGTGTGTGGTGCTCTTCACTAAGGAAAACATTGCCACTGTAATTAGAGATAATACTTCTGAAAAATATTCAAGTGAAAATATGTGGTTTGAAATCAGTAATATGAAAGGAATGATCCCCTTGATGGGAGTGCACTACAAGCCTGCCAGTAATCATAGGGAAGTTGAGCAACAAATATATTCAGACAGCTCAGATAATTGGACAATGGTACATTTTATGGGCATGCAAGAATGATTTTCAAGAATTGAATGGCACAGACTGTTTGCAGGTAAAGGCGTAAAGGCCATCGAAGAAGTGGGGGTCTGTCAGAAGTGTGGCGATAGGAGTTTTGAATAATTATGTTTATGTTAGACTGAAAGGTAAGCCTGGTAAGATTAGGTGACAATGAATGAAAAAAGATATTGAGGTTCTACTTAAGGATAAGAAAACGATCATATATTAGACATAGCGAACTGGTGTCAAGCTAATCTGTTGACAATATAAAGAGTGTAGGAGAAATCTAAAGAGGGAGATCTGGAAAACAAATAGGATATATGAGATAGCACTGGGAAGTAAGATTAAGGATAATCCAAAGAGATTCTATAAATACATTATGAGCAACAGGGCAAATAGAGAAAGAGTATGGCCCCTTCAAGATGAAAGAGGTCGCCTTTGCCTTGAGACAGTAGAGATATTAAATGAATATTTTCCATAAGTTCTTTTCTTCCTGTGGAGAAATAAATGGAAGTTAGAGAATGCAGACAAAATAATACTGATATTTTGTAAACAGTTCACATTACAGATGAGGGAGTGCTGGAAGTCTCCGAAAATATAAATGTGGATAAACCTCAGTGACCAGAACCTTTAGGGAAGAAATTACAAGGACAGGTATGGAATTGAGCGCAGGTCCCTGGCACTGTGAGGCAGCAGTGCTAACCACTGAGCCACTGTGCCACCCCTTGAATAGAATCTCAATAGCTTTATGTGCTGCTGTCCTTGGTGGTGGATGAGTTGTTGGAGGTGATTCTTAAAGATAGGATTTATACACATTTGGAGAGATAGGGTTTGATTATGGCAGTGAACGTGGTTTTCAGCGAGGAAAATCGTGTCTGACAAGCTTGATTGACTTTTTTGAGGAAGTAGCCAAAATGATTGATAAGGGCAGACAGTAGACTTTGTTTACTTGGACATTAGTGAAGGGTTTGATAACGCTTCATATGGTAGACTAATTAGTAAAGTTAGATCACATGGGATTTAGGGGTGGCTTGCCAACTGGATACAAAATTGGCTTAACAACAGGAGTGGTGGTGGAGGGTTGTTATTTCAGCCTGGAGGCCTGTTACCAGCGATGTTCTACAGGGATTGCTCTTAGATACACTTTTTAATGTCATTTGTACAAATGATTTGAATGATAATATAGAAGGCACTGTTAATACGCTTTCAGATGACACCAAAATTGCAAGCTTCGTAGACAGTAAAAATGGTTTTCTAAGATCACCAAGCAGTCTTGTTCAAATGGGTCAATGGGCTGAAAAAAATGCCAGGTGGACTTCAAACGGGATGAATATGATGTATTGCCTTTTTGTAAAACAAACTAGGGCAGGACTTATTCAATTAAAGTGGTGCCTGGATGGTAATGTAGATAAGACGGACTAGGAATTTGCTACATAATTCTTTGAAGTTTGTATCACATGCAGACAGGATGGTTAACAAAGAGTTTTTCACACCTGCCTTCATTGCTCAGATGTTTGCAAATAGGAGTTGGGAAGATATCTTGAAGTTGTACAGAACTTTGTTGAGGCCTCTTCTGGGGTATTGTTGTCCATTTCCATTCAATCTGTTATAAAAAGGGTGTTATTAGTCTAGAGAGAGTTCAGCAGATTTTTACCAAGATTTTGTAAGGTATGGAAAGTTTAAGTTATATGGAGGGTCTGGAAAGGCTGAGGCTGTAAATTTTTTACTACTGGAGCATTAGAGTTTGAAGTGACCTTGTAAAGGTTTATAAAATCATGAGTGTTATAGATAAGGTTAATAGTAGGTATTCTTTCTCTTGAAGGGGGGATTTCAAGACTGTAGGTATAAATTTAAGATGAGAGGACACATTTAAAAATGGATGATGGACAACATCTTTTCCATAGAGTGGTTCAAGTGTAGAATGAACTGCCAGAGGAAGTCATGGATGCTGGCTCTGTTGCAACATTTCAATTGGTTTCTGTGTAACAGAAGCAGGATAATGCGTTGACCAGAGTGTGGTAAGCATGACAGATCTGCAGACAGTGATCCCTCTGAATCAGAGCATTCTCCAGATTGAATAACCATTGATAGCGCATCTAACCAACTAACCAGATAAATTAGTTCATACCGCAGTCTACAAACTTCTTCCTCATGATGAACGATGTGACTGATTTTAATGCATTCTGCAAATTTCACCTCCCACATCCAATTCCAGATTATTGAATTAGCAGCAAAAGCAAGTGACCAATGCTTTGATTTTATTTGATTTATTATTATCACATATACCGAGATACACTGAAAAGTGTTGTTTTGTGTGAAACACAGGCAAATCCCATCATACAAGGTGTATCAGGGTAGCAGAAAGAGTGAGATCAATATTAACATTTCAGATGTCCGTTCAAAAGGCTGATTGCAGGGGGGAAACAGAGTGTCAGAAACAAAGGATACGAAACAGAGGGGCGGAAACAGAGTCTGTGAGACTGTTTGTACGGATATTCAAACTTTTATCTCTTCTGCCCAACAGAAGAGGGAGAAAGCAAATATAACTAGGGTGAGAGCGGATTTTGATAATGCCAGTTGCTTTCCCGAGGTAGTGGGAAGTATTGATGGGGTCGAAGGATGGAGGGCTGGTTTGTATGAAGGAATGGATTGCGGTCATGACTCTTTCCAGCCTTGAGAACAGCAGCTGCCATACCACACTTTGGTGCATTCAGATAGGATGTTTGCTATCATGCATCTATAAAAAAAAAGTTAAGAGTCTTTAAGGACTTGCCAAATTTCCTTAGCCTCCTGAGGACTAAAGGCGTTGATGTGCTTTCTTGGCCTTGCAATCAATGTGTGTGGACCAGGGCAGATTGTTGGTGATCAACACTCCAAGGTACCTGACCCTCTTGACATTTACAACTCAGCACCATTGATGTAGACAGGGATGGGCCCTCCACTCTTTTCTCTGAATTTAATGACCATCTCCTTCATTTTCTTGATGATTATAGAGAGATTGTTTGTCAATGCTGACCCCTGAGGAACATGTTTGGAAGCAAATTTCCAATTAAGCAAATACAAGACTGTTGGTACATTTTAATTTGGTCTCATTATCAGTACTACATGGCATCAGTAGCATTTAGCTCAGTTGACTGAATGGTTGGTTTGTGAAGCAATGTGATGGCAATAGCATGGGTTCAATCCTCACACCATGAAGGACACTCATTCTCAACATCTCACCCCTCACCTCAGATATGGTGGCCCTCTGGTTGTAGCACCACCTGATGTCTCTCTCTATTGCAAGAACAGCTCAATAATCTGGTACGATTATGGTGATGACTTGAAAACCTAGCAGATTCCTTTATTCCTCTTTATTGATGAGGCTATCCTCTCACACCAGGTAATTCAAGAATGCTTAGAACACAGAAAGAAGCCACTTGGCCAAATGTGTTTATAGAGGCATTAGCGGTGATCTTTCAAGAATCAGACTGTGTCACAGAAGAAGAGAAAATGGTTAATGTAACACCTCTGTTTAAGAAGGTTGGGAGGCAGAAGACAAGATACTACAGGCTAGTTAGTCTGACCTTGGTCGTTGGTAAGATTTTAGCGTCCACTGTTAAGAATGACATTGTGGAGTACTTGGATACACATTCTAAAGTAGGGCTGAGTTAGTTCAGCTTCGACAAAGGGAGGTCCAGCCTGAACAAATCTGCTAGAAGTTTTTGAGGAGGTAACGAGCAGATTAGACAAAGGAGAAACAGTGGTTATGATCTATTTGGATTTTCGGAAGGCCTTTGACAAGGTGTTGCTCATAAGACATCTGAATAAGATATTAGAGAGCACATGGTGTTACAGACAGGGTACGAGCAATGGAAATAGAATTGGATGGCTGACAGAAGTTAGAGAGTAGAGATAAAGGAGGCTTTTTCAGTTTGCATCCATTGAGCAATGGAGTTCTGCGATGGACAGTGTTGGGACTGCAACTATTCACAGTACACACTAACAACCTGGATGAAGGAACTGATGACATTGTTGCTCATTTTGCAGATGACACAAACATAGCAAGAGGGACAGGTAATGTTGAGGAAACAATGAAATTGTTGAAGGACATGGACAATTTATGGGGGTTGGAAAAGAAGTTGCGGATGAAAAACAATGTGGAAAAGTGTGAGGTTATGCATTTTGGTAGGAAAAATAGAGTAGACTATTTTCTATATGGACAAAAGCTTCAGAAATCTTTGATACAAAGGGACTTGGAAGTCTTAGTTCAAAATTTTCTTAAGGTTAATAGGCAGGTTCACTTGACAGTTAGGAAAACAAATGTATTGCTGGCATTTATTTAAAGAGAATTAGAATACAAGAGGGGAGATGTACTGCTAAGGCTGTTTAAGGCTCTTGTCAAACAGTATTTGGAATATTGTAAGCAGTTTTGGACCCTGTATCTGAGGAAAGATGTGTTGGCATTGAAGGGAGTCTAGAGCATGTTTACATGAATAATCCCGGAGATTCAGGCTTGTCATATGAAGAGCTAATGAGGACTCTGGGTCTGTACTCAATGGAATTTAAAAGTTTGAGGGAGGGATCTGATGTAAACTTGCAGAATACTGAGAGGCCTGGATGGTGTGGACATGGAAATGATGTTCCCACTATTGAGAGATTTGAACTTGAGGATAGAGCCTCAGATGAAGGATGGCAATTTAGAACTGAGATGATGAGGGATTTTATCAGCCAGAAAGTGGTGAATCTATGGCACTCATTTGCCACAGTTGACTGCGAACGTCCATTCATTTAGAATATTTAGGACAGAGATAGATGGGCTGTTGCTTGGTACAGGGATTAAGCACTGGGGGGAGAACATAGAAGTTTTTGGTTAAGAAACATAACAGCTGTAATCAAATGGCACAGCAGACTTGACAGGCCGAATTACCTAATTATTCTACCATATCCAATGGGCTTATGGGCAAGTAAAAATATTGGGCAACATTGTCAAGACCCAGGACATTGAGGTTTTTATTTTAACACACTCTCATCTGAGTTACCTTGGACAATGACATACTTCAATCTTCTGCTAATCCATTTGGCCTTCATCAAAATATTTCCTTCGTTGGCCATTTTTATCCCTTCAAATTAAAGTAGTCAAGTGTACCAGATACAAATTTCCCACAAGAAAATAATTTTGAATGTCTTCGATTGATCAGTCACTGTCCGCATGATCATTCATATGCTATCTCACAGCTCTTCAAATATTTTCCGACCGCTGTAAATAAAGTAGATGTTGGTCTCCACCCTTTTTCTAACATTCACCATCAATCAAAGGGGAATAACTATTCTCTGTTGTTTCCAGCTCTTCGATGTAGGAATTTCTGTATTCTGCAGTATAAGCACCACTATAGGCCAGAAGTAGAAACTACAATTGACCCGCAGAAAGTTTCAGTGTATGACAATGTTCAAGAGGCAGCTCATGTGAGGAAAAAATGTATTCGTAAATCCCATACTCATGTTGGTGACTGTACAGATTAAAAAGTAAAACAGCCTAATCTGTATAACAAAGGATTTTTTTGGATATTTCTGAACTTGGCCAGTTAAATTCTCTCGAGATTGTGTAACATTTGACAAAGGGTTGTAGGTTGCGCTATCATACAGACACAGGGAGATCCTGAACTATCCTAAACACACCAACTTTACATTGGCATACATGGAAAATAGAAGCAGAAATTATTCTAACTGGGGTTACAGGACATTTCACAAGTAGGACAGATAATTAGCCCTTAAAGAGTACAGATTGGAGCTGTACTCTTACGGCACTGGATGGTCCTGCTACAACTACCCCAACAGCAGGAACTTATCTCGGCACATGATTATATGGTAAGAGCAGTCTTTGTTTTGACCCTGTAAAAGGTATGATCTTGCAAATACCATTGCTAAAGTATCTGTCACCAAATACAGGGAAGGAGTTTGCACAGCAGGAGAAATGTAGATAAGCACTACAAATATGAGCTGGGATCCAATGGTCCAGACCACATTAACAGATAACCAAAATGTTTTTGTCAAAACTAAACTTGATTGTGGGAGGATGCAGGGGGATGTTTGCATTCAAGGACCAGACCCGAAGCCAAAGAAATAATACATGTTTACCAAACAGAAGGAAACATAGAGAAAATAATCCAGAGTCTGGTAACTAAGAGAGTACTGCAACGAGTCGCCACCACTTGTATTTCCCTAATTTTGCCAGTTAAAAAGCCAAGTGGAGCCATTTACTCCACAGAACGAAATATTACCAGTTCAGGAATGAGCTGTTGCAACTGTTAAAGGAACTTGGGTTGAAAGTGAACCTGAAAAAGTGCAGATAAGGAAGCAGAAAGTGAGTTACTTAGGAATGGTGTTAATACTAATGTAAAGAGAGATAGACAAACGACAAATTGAAAAAGTGGATAGCTTGACTTATGAGGAAAATATTCGAATCTTTATGAGGAATGTCATTACTACACGCTGGTGAAGAATGATATGATTTGTGGTGTCAGACTAGATTCAGGAAATGGAAATCATCTTTCATAAACCTGATGGAGATCGTGGAGGATGTTAATTGTGATATTCACAAATGACAAACAGAGTGAGCAGTATATTTGAATTTTCAGAAGACTTTTGATGTGACTGTGCTCAGGTCAGTGAAGAATGTTGGAGCCCATGGGTAAGCAGATGGGGGGGTGCAGCGTGGCAGTTGTCAAGGCGGAATTTACTACATATTTTGAGAATTGAAAAATTGAGGGAATAGAGAGCAGCATACTTCTCTGAACTAAAGGCTATTATGCATGGTGTACCACATGCATCAGTATTTGTTCCACAGGCATTCGCATGGCACACAGATTATTTGGATGTGGACAATAAGTACAATCCTTCTCATTTATATTTATTGAATGGTAGAAGGTTGGCAAGTACTGTATCCAAAAGGACATGTATGTTCCTTGTTATGAATAATTCATAAGAGGCAGCAAATAATTTGGACAGTAAATGGTGCATTGTCCTTCATTGCAAAGTATTTCAAGTACAGGAGTAAAAATTGTAGACTCTTACAGAAACAGCATTTGGGTTATTGAATAAAAAATTCTCCTTTGTAAGGAAATACATTAAAACATTTCTGACGACCAATTGAAACACAAGTTGCAGAGTGAAAGCTCCGTAAATAGAGATGAGGGGGCTCTTTCGTACTAATTATCTTCTTGAATGAGTTTCACCAGATGAATCCCTACCATGAGGAGAGTGAAGTAAGTTGTGTTTAATCTGTGGCACTGTGAAATAATAACAGGTCATTGCAATGAAAATTAAGGGTTATAAACGATCACTCAATATGCCCAAAACAAACACTGCTGATATGTTCAATGCTATTATTTCCCAGGTTAAGTGATCCCCAATAGTCTCTGTCTTTCTGCAGAGCCCACATGTTAAATGAGAGATGGGTGCAAGCTCTGACTGAACTCTCCCCACATTAATATGCAGTTGCTGTCTGACACTGTACTGAACAGCATGTTGTTCACAGTCTCCATAGCAGGCAGAATACCTTCACTCTGAAACAGTTAGCCATTTGCACCAGTTTCTGACCTTCATAAAGAACATTAGTCTGTCTTCTCGTGAGTGAAGAATGCCCCTTTGGGATTTGGCACCTGCCATTCACTTTCCCAACTCACTACCAGCAAATTATTTCACGGTAATGTGTTAAGGTTAATGTGGCACTGAGGTAATGTCCCTACCTCTGGACCAAGGAGGCTTGGACTTGCCTTCCCGACCTCCTTCTCCCATTTGAGAGCTATGTCATAACATCTCTGAACACAATGATTAGAAAACATATAAAGTGACACGGGTATACCACAAACAACAAAGCTACGAGGAACAAAGTGAAGCAATCTATATGTGCAGTCTCTGCTCCATTTGTTTTCCATATTGGAGAATTAATTATTTGTTCCTTCATAATTGACTTCAGGAGGCTTAATGGCCTTCTCCTGTTCCTATGTAGCAGCTGGAGTTGCTGAATGGCTTCCCCTAGGTTCCATGAAACAGGCTTAAGGACCTGATAGGGTTCCCCCTGTTCTGTTTTAATAGTTTGACGTGCTGACGAAACACATTCTTTTCCTGTGTAATAGGCTGGCAGGACTGAATGTACAATCCCTCTTCTTGTCAAGTAGTTTGAATGGGCAGAATGGGTTTCTCATATTCCTGTGAAACCAGTTTGAGGTGCTAAATGTACTCTTCTTTTTACTGTGGATATGGGGCGTCTAGCCTTGCTGTTGCATAAATATTACCGTCACTTTAACAGCACAATGTTGTTCAGGTCTTTCTGCCCACGCACAACAAACTGTTCCACTCGCTGATGGGTAACAAATTGTTCTGAACACTGTGTATTCCTCAGTGAATGTCCACATCTCAACATCTCAAACTGAGTCAGGGTCAGTCTTAGGAACAAGCCATGCAGCTTCCTTTAATCTGCAAAGAAAAAGTGACAAAGTTACTCAAGCTAGGATGGAAAGATGGATGACAAGCAGTTTGGAATTTGCAAATATGCTATTCGATATTCACTTTTCACATGCGCATGCATACACACACACACACACAAACACACAGAGTGAGATACACACATGTCTGAAGACAAATAGAGAAATAGAAACTCAGCAGAATTCAACTTGAAAGAAATTTGTGCAAATCATTATTAAATCTATGAGACGAACAGTTGGATGTGGCTGAATTCCCTTTGCTTCAGGAAAGGGGGAGATTCCAAGGAATTCTTCTCAGGAATCCATGCGTGGCAAAGGTGACTTACGCTTTCAGTTGTCATACTTTGTTGTGAGGAGAAACAAAGAGAGGAAGCAGGCTACATTTTCTCCCTGAGCTGAATTGTACAATACTGTTACCTGAACAACAAACTAGACCATATAAGGTCTTCTAGAACATTCTCCAAAATGTATGACTCCATCCCAGTTCCCTGCTCTATTTAAATGCATCATTGCCATTGTTGTGCTTTTCTCCTTAACAAAAAAGTGTCCTCAGCTGACAATTTGAAGATATGTTTATATGTATCCATGTATTTTCTATTTTAATCTTTACAATATCTGTTTTCTAATGAATAGATCTTATTTTTAGAATTGATGTTCACGCTTTCGTCTCTCTTACAAGAGTAAACATCAATTAGGTTTGCTTCTGGGACACTCTCCTCAATATCTTTTATGGTTCAATTAGAACATCTCTAATTCTCAGGCCTAAACTGTTAATCCTTCACATTTGAATGCTTTAATCCTGGCAACGAGCACCGCAAAACATGTTTGAAAAGGTTCTAAAGCGCTTGTGTCTCTTTTCTTTTTCAGTTTAGCAGTTCAGTTCATCAGATTTCACCTCAGCAATGTCCTCTCCAGATCAAGCAAAACATACAGACGATTATACTCTGTACTGCTCGCAAGAAACAGTTTAATTCCATTTACCTTCCTAATCAGTTGCTGTATCTGCAGGCTAAATTTCTCTGATTCATGTTCCAGGACACACAAATCTCTCTATATCACTGACTTCTGCAATCACTCCTGTATTTAAATAGTTTATTGTTTTATCCTTCTGCCATAAGACAAATGTCCTATAACCTACTCTATGTTGTTTCTGAGGAATGTTTGTTCAATAACCACCCTTGTTTATATCCCCTTACCGATTCTCTACTCCAATTGACAAATTAGTGAATGACTATCCTGGTGTATGAGCTATTTGAGATCCAATCCATTCAGTCCCCTCATCCACATCAATGAAGGACATTGTAAATCATTGACTTCATAACACAGAGGTGCTCCACCAGGTACAGTTTCACAGTCTGAAAATAAATATTTATCTCGATTCCATATTTGCTTTTAGCAGCCTTTCATGGCAATGAGAGGTGTAAATGGAGTCCATCAAAGGGAGGTTGGTTTCTGTGATGGTCTGGGTTGTGCACACAAAGATCTGTAGTTTCTTACAGTCCTGGACAGAGCAGTCACCCTACAGGCCATTATGATCCCAGATAGCATGGTTTCTACGGTATTACATCTGTAAAAGTTGGTGTGGATCCTTGTGAACGTGCCAAATTTCCTAAGCTGCTTGATGAAGAAGAGGCATAGTTGGGCCTTCTTGATGATCACTTCTATGTGGGAAGTCAAGGACAGATTGTCAGTTATTATCACACCCAGGTACATGATGCTTTCAACCCTTTCCACCTCAGCTCTGTTGATGTAGATGCTGGTATATCCTCCCCCTTTCTTCCTGAAGTCAATGATCAGTTCATTTGTTTTGCTGACATTGAGAGAGAGGTTGTTATCATTGCAACACAAAAACAAGCCCTCTGTCTATTTTCTGTATTTTGACACATTGTTGTTTGATATCTGTCTTACCACGGTGCTGATGTCAGCAAACATTCTTATGGAATTTGACTAGATATTCGTGAGTGCACAGGGAGTACGGTAGGGAACTGAGAACACATCCTTGGGGGGATCCAGTGTTGAGGGTTATCATGGTGGAGGTGCAGTTGTCCATCTTCACTGATTGTGGTCTGTGGGTCAGGAAGCTGAGGATCCAGTTGAAGAGGGTGGAGCCATATCCTAAATCTCAGAGTTTTGCAATTAGGGATTATGCAGTTGAGGGCAGAGTTGTAATCGATGAGTATGAGCCTGATGTAAGTGTCCTTCTCATCCAGATGTTCCAGGGCTGAGTGTAGGTCTAGAGAAATGGTGTCTGCTGTTGACATGTTTCATCAGTATGCAAACTGCAGGGGCTCGAAACATGGTGGGAGGCTAGAGTTGGCGTGGGCCATGGCCAACCACCCGAAGCATTTCGTGATTATGGAGGTCTGAGCCATTGGGTGGTAGTCATTAAGGCAAGTTACATGTGCTTTCTTCAAAGAAACTTCAAAGCCGCTTGATCACATGTAAAAACAAAACTTTGGGATGCCGTTAGGTTTTTTTTTTAAAATGCTTTATGCATACCCATTCCAATGTGCTCACTGTGTTTCCTCTCTACATTATGATTGTTCATTAATTACACAGAGCGTTAATGTCCAGGGGCTCCTTATAATCATGAAGGTCCAAGAAGTGTCAGCCATTATTGCAAATGATTGGTTATCAAGAATAAAGAATTCTTGCTGTGACTGTTTTACTGAGAAAACTTCAGGAATCTTGTGGACCACTTTCATCCACAGACTGTCTACAAACAGCTTCCGCAAAGAAAAAACACATTTTCAAGAGGACTGTTTGAATGAAAACAGCTATTGATGTGTTTCTGCATGGCAAGCCCTGATACCTTTCAGGATAAGATCTTCTGGCGGACATCAAACTGAGAGAAACATAGAAACCAGGAGCAGGAATAAGCTATTCTGCCCTTCCAGCCTTATCTCTCAATCAGTATGTTCATGGCTGATCCTCTATCTCGACGCCATAATACCACTTTCTCTCTATACCCTGTGATGCCTTTCAAATCTTAATACATTGTCAATCTCCTTCCTGAGTATATTGAGTAGCTTGCCTTCCAAGCCTGTCTGTGGTAGGCTAATCCACAAGTTGATGACTCCGAGTAAAGAAAATTCTCTGTTCAAAATGGCCTAGCCCGTATCCTGAGGCTGTGACCTTTGGTTCCACACTTCCTACCAGGAGAAACATCTTCCTTGCATCTAGTCAGCAGCCTTGTTAGAGTTGGATACTTTTCAATAAGATACCATCTCCTCCCATTCTTTGGAATATGGGCCCAGGTAAACCAACCTGTCCTCATGGGACAGTCATGCCACCCCTTGTTTCAGCCTAGTGAACCTCCGCTGCACTCCCTCTATGTCAAGGATATCCTCTGTTAGGTAGGGAGACCCAAACTGCACATAATCCTCCATGTCTGGCCTCATCAAGGCTCTTGTATCACTGCAGTAAGAATCCCTACTTCTGAAATCAAATCCTTTTGCAATGAAGGCCAATGTAGCATTTGCCTTGTGAATTGCTTCCTGCAGCTGCCAATTTCCTTTCAGACTGGTTTACAAGGACGCTCAGATTGATGGAATGTGAGCACATTCATGGGGATCTTGGCAGTCTGATGAAATGGACAGACACACAGCAACTCACAGAAACATGGAGAAAGATGCAGTGATTCATTTCGGATGGGAATCTGAGGAGAGGCAGTATAAACTGAATGGTACCAATGCTAAAATGGGCACATGGTCAGGGAGACCTAGGGTTTCAACTTCTTGTTGAATTTTTAAGAGACAGTTATGGTCTCGGGATTTGCCAGTTATTCTTAAATTTACAACCTGAAAAATTTGGAAAATTGCATTGTTCTTGAATCTGGATATTATGATGTAATTCAGGAACATATTCAACTCAGTGAGCAATCACAGTTCACCCTCTCACTCCCTGTCTGTGGTTTTCTGTCTCACTCTGTCCCGCTCTCTCTCTGTCTTGCACCAGCCCCATTTCTGATAGTTCTCTGACTGTATGTTATAACATTGTAATGTTAAGGCAGACTGTGCAATTAGTATAAAGGTATTAGTGATGTCCTGGAGGGTATACAATTGGCTGGTGAGCAGTTAATAGGATCATTTCCAGCTTGGTGAACTGGTACTAGCAAGTGTGCTGGCAGTGTCACTGCTGAAGCCACAGTCATTTATAAACCATATCATTTTTTAGATGGAAGGACCAGGTGTAATGTTTGTTGGTTCACTGACAAGACCATGGAAGAGAAAGTAGTGGGGACAACCAAAGAGGCTGTAAACAGATATGGACAGGTCCACTGAATGTGCAAGTGATTGGCAGATGGAATACAACATGGAGAAATACCCATATGCAGCAGAGATTCACAAACTAACTCAGTGGTGGATTAAAATACCTGTTTCCTGCCCAGTCAATACTTCCAGACCCAATAGGGATTATCCCTGTGGGAGGGCAGTTTTCTGACTTGATATTAGCACATAACAGGTTTCGCTACATCTCATCACATCATCTACTTTGCTATCTGTATTGTGTGAATTATATTGGAAAAATATCAGTGGAAATATAATGTGGTCAAATGTGATTCATGTTTACGGGAAGAATAGAAATAGAATATTTCTGTTTAAAGGGGTGAGACGTTATTAAACATTATTGTCCTGATGGATTTATGGTATCAGAAATTTAACATAATGGTACAGCCAATGAGGAGGGCAAATGATGTATTGCCAGTTATTTCCAGCAAGTTCTATTAGAAACGTGAGGAAGTCTTGCTATGAATCTCTTGAGGTGAGGTTTTCCCTGTTACTGAAGATATTAATACCCCTTTGGAGTTCCTTCTTCAGACAGTCGCTCTGTGACACATTTTGCACACACACCTGACGTCTCATACAAATTCAAATACACACCGACACTTCCATACAGGCACACACTCATTGAATCGCACACAAACCCTTACACTTGAATGCAAAAATACTCAGTCATGGACTCACATTTTGTCAGTCACTCACACAGGCATACACACACATACTCTCATGTAACATCTCCGCATGCTGACGCACGCACACACACACTTATATATGCACACTCTCTCACACACACACACACACACACACCTGTAGGGCGAATCATTCCACCCAGGAGGTTTGCTTGGCTGCAGAGTTTGTTATTTTCATACAACACATAATTTGAATGACTGGTAGGACAGTGTCACGTTCGATAAATTTCTCCTTTCGGGATCAAACTACTCAGATTCTACAGTAAAACTGACAAATTCTGAACAAGAAATAGTAGGAACTGCAGATACTGGAGAATCTGAGATATACGAGGTGTAGAGCTAGATGAACACAGCAGGCCAAGCAGCATCAGGGGAGCAGGAAAGCTTGACGTTTCGGGAGATACCTATCTCCTCCCTACCTCCCCACCTACACTCACGTTTACTGGCTCCATCCCCGCCTCTTTGACCTGTCTGTCTCCTCTCCACCTATCTTCTCCTCTATCCATCTTCTATCCGCCTCCCCCTCTCTCCCTATTTATTTCAGAACACCCTTCCCCTTCCCCATTTCTGAAGAAGGGTGTGGGCCTAAAACGTCAGCCTTCCTGCTCCTCTGATGCTGCTTGCCCTATTGTGTTCATCCAGCTCTACACCTTGTATATCTCAGATTCTCCAGCACCTGCAGTTCCTACTATCTCTGAAACAATTTTAACCCCACTGTGAAGCCTCTTCTAAGGATGCCTACCCTGAAGAAGTTATCCTCCTCCCTCCGGAAAAACCTCAGTGGTTCTCTCTCCCACTGCAACTCTCTCGTAATCTTTTCGGCCTTGAAACTGCTCATCCACGTCCTGAAGCAAACCAGGTACTACAGCCACATTACCTTTCTTAGTACCTTCCTATGGAACCAGATGATCCCCAATGGACTACAGTCCATATTCAGGCCTTCCCAATTTGGCCCCAACCGTGACAATGTCTACATTCAGAACATTGAGATCCTTCAGAAGCTTCTCTCCCTGCGACTCCTGAAACACACACTCGCAGCAATGAGCCAGCATCTCCTGGCACTACAATCAAGCCTACCCTAGCTCAGAGCCTCCGTCTCCCAGACCTGCAAAGGACCTCTCCTATTTTTTATTCTTCGTAGGATCCACAACCTGAACTCACAATTCTACTCAGCTTTATTGGCCACAAAAAACCGTAAGTACAGTAAACTCACTGGTGCCTACCACCCAAAACGTGCTTCCTCCACCTCCCAAATCCCCAACCCTACCCAGGGCCTTCCCCACAATGTGCCCCCCGCCACTGGCCAAGTGGCCACTGTCCGAGCAACCACGGATGACGTCACATCCTCCACTACCGGGTACACCACTTCCGGGACAGTAAACGCCATCGACACCACTGCTGACGCCACCGTCTCCATTTCCTGGGCCAACACCATAGACACTGAGGATGCACCTACTGTCACCGCTGCTGCTGCCTCCTACCCCGCTCCGCCCACCACCGACGCAACTCTGCCCACTGCTGACGCCGACGGCGCTCCGCCCACAGTCAGCAGCTCGAGAGGAGACAGCAACACACAGCACTGCTGAGTCTTCACCATCCCCCCAGACCTCCCGCTTCCCAAGGACGAATGGGCAGTCTACAGTAAAGGGCTCACCTTTGTCCCCCTCCACCCACACACCAACGAATACCGGTCACGTTTGGACATCGAGCAGTTTTTCCGCTGCCTCCACCTCCGTGCTTACTTCTTCAACCGCGAGCCTAACCCTCCCTCCACTGACCCCTTCTTCTGCCTCTAACACACCCCCTCCTCCTGGACACCACCCCAAGACCTCCTACCCTCCCTCGACCTCTTCATCTCCAACTGCCGTCAAGACATCAATTGCCTCAACCTCTCCACCCCTCTCAACCACTTCAGCCTCTCCCCCGGAGAACTTGCAGCCCTCCGCTCCAACCCCAACCTCACCATAAAACCCGCGGACAAGGGAGGCACAGTTGTAGTATGGCGCACTGACCTCTACATCACCGAGGCCAGGGGCCAACTCTGACACCTCCTCCTACAACCCCCTTAATCATAACTCCACCCCCGACCACCAAACCATTATCTCCCAAAGCATCCACAACCTCATCACCTCAGGTGACCTCCCACCCACAGCCTCCAACCTCATTGTTCCCGAACCCCACACCGTCCACTTCCATCTTCTACCCAAACTCCACAAACCTGAATGCCCTGGTGGACCCATTGTCTCCGCCTGCTCCTGCCACACCGAACTTATCTCCACCTATCTTGACTCCATTTTCTCCCCCTAGTCCAGTCACTCCCTACCTACCATCCACGCGCTCCACCTCCTCCAGAACTTCCAATTCCCCGGTCCCCAACACCTCATCTTTACAATGGACGTCCAGTCCCTAAACACCTGCATTCCCCATACAGATAGCCTAAAGGCCCTCTGCTTCTTCCTGTCCCACAGGCCCGACCAGTCCCCCTCCACTGACACCCTCATCCACTTAGCTGAACTCGTCCTCACCCACAACTTCTCTTTCAATTCCTCCCACTTCCTACAGACAAAAGGGGTGGCCATGGGTACCTGTATGGGCCCTAGCTATGCCTGCCTCTTTGTAGGTTACGTGGAAGAATCCCTCTTCCGTACCTACAGTGGCCCGAAACCCCACCTCTTCCTCCGTTACATTGATGACTGTATCGGTGCCGCCTCGTGCTCCCACAAGGAGCTCAAACAGTTCATCCACTTCACCAACACCTTCCACCCCAACCTTAAGTTCACCTGGACCATCTCTTATACCTGTCTCCCCTCCCGGGACCTCTCTGTCTCCATCTCCGGCAGCCACCTAGAAACCAATATCCATTACAAGCCCACCGACTCCCACAGCTACATAGAATACACCTCCTCCCACCCACCTTCCTGCAAAAATGCCATCCCCTATTCCCAATTCCTTTGCCTCCGCTGCATCTGCTCCCAGGATGAGGCATTCCACTCCCATACATCTCAGATGTCCTCGTTTTGCAATGACCGCAACTTGAGAACACCCTCGACCATGTCTCCCGCATTTCCCGCAACTCATCCCTCACACCCCATCCCTGCAATAACAACCAAAACAGAATCCCCCTCTTCCTCACGTACCACCCCACCAAACTCCGGATCCAACGCATCATCCTCCCACACTTCCGTCATCTGCAATCCGACTCCACCACCAAAGACATTTTTCCCTCCCCACCCTTATCTGCTTTCTGGAGGGACCACTCTCTCCGTGACTCCCTTGTCCGCTCCACACTCTCCTCCAGCCCCACCACACCTGGCACTTTTCCCTGCAACTGCAGGAAGTGCTACACCTGCACCTACATCTCCCCCCTCATCCCCATCCCAGGCCCCAAGAAGACTTTCCACATCAAGCGGATGTTCACCTGCACATCTGCTAATGTTGTGTACTGCATCTGCTGTTCCCGTTGTGACCTCCTCTACAATGGGGAAACCAAGCGAAGGCTTGGATACTCCTTTGCAGAACACCTACGCTCGACTCGCACTCAACAACGGCACCTCCCAGTTACGAACCATTTCAATTCCCCCTTCTATTCCTCAGATGACATGTCCATCCTGGGCCTCCTGCAGTGCCACAACGATGCTACCCGAAGGGTGCACAAACAGCAACTCATATTCCACTTGGGAACCCTGCAGCCCAATGGTATCAATGTGGACTTCACAAGCTTCAAAATTTCCCCTCCCCCTACTGCATCCCAAAACCAGCCCAGCTCGTCCCCGCCTCCCTAACTTGTCCTTCCTCCCACCTATCCCCTCCTCCCACCTCAAGCCCCACCCCCATCTCCTATCTACCAACCTCATCCCGCCTCCTTGACCTGTCTGTCCTCCCTGGACTGACCTATCTCATCCCTACCTCCCCACCTACACTTACCTTTACTGGCTCCATCCCCGCCTCTTTGACCTGTCTGTCTTCTCTCCACCTACCTTCTCCTATATCCATCTTCTATCCACCTCCCCATCTCTTCCTATTTATTTCAGAACCCCCTTCCCCCCACCATTTCTGATGAAGGGTCTAGGCCCGAAACGTCAGCCTTCCTGCTCCTCTGATGCTGCTTGGCCTGCTATGTTCATCCAGCTCTACACTCTTGTATATCTCAAATTCTGAACAAGGCCTTTACTTTCAGGGTTTGCAGTGCAATGTCAGGGTGGATTTTGTTTAAATACATGCCAGGCCTCTTCCCCCAAGGTGCCCGTTTTGTTTTTTCCCAAATGATAAACAGAAAACTCTCACCTCTCATATCTATTTTATTTAAATTCTGTGCTTATTAATAGGTCGTCAAGAGTCAAGAAGTCCTGCTGTGACTATTTTGCTGAGACGAATCAGGAATCCCGTGGAACACTTTCATCCTCAGGTGGCCTGTAAACAGCTTCTGCCTTTATCCTCCTAAAGTCTGCTATTCTTCTCTTCCCTGATTATTCAATTGTCAATTGTGTGTCATTTTGAAAATTCTGAAAATATGACTTGTTTTATGGAGTTAGATACAGAGTAAATCTATCTCCACTGTGTCAGCGTCAAACAATCCCAGAAGCGGGACAGTACAGGGAGATCTGTCGATGGTGTTTCATTCAAACATGTGAAGGACAGGCATATCTGAACAAAGATGCAAATTTAAACCAATCTAAACTGTCTCCATCACATACCCCCAAATATAGACATAGACATACAAAGACACAATCCTGAACTCTCGACTTAGATATAGCAGGGTTATCGCTGGTTCAATATTTTCAAAAGGAACAGAGCTCTTTGATAAATTCATGTTCTTTGATTCTCTCTGTTCTGTTCTGATTTTCTGCTAGATTCCTGGTTCTTACCATTCAAATAAACAGTCATCTGAATCCCATGTGATATATCCTGCTCCCCAACACAGCATCTTATTCCAATACAGTGTGCCATACAGGAGCCTCTCAGCATCAGGGGGAGGTGAGTCTGCAGTCTTTCCCAATAGTTTGAATATTGTCTGTTAATCTGACATCGGGGATTGCTTACTGGAGCTTGTTTAATGTTTCAAGAGCTCAAGCATCTCCATTTACTCTGTCTCCCATCAAAAATCATGACACTGTGATACCAGAGGCTATACAAAGAGAAGTACTGCCCCTGTACATGCTAAGGGCAAGAACCATTCTAGTTTCAGTGTAAGAGTAAATCTCCCTCCACAACATCCTCATCAAACTGTCCCAGGACGGGTACTGCACGGGGTTAGGTACAGAGTAAGATATCTCCTTTACATTGTTCCCAGCAAACACTCCTTGCCCACAGTTTTGAAATCCTATCTCCACACTGCCTGATGACTATAGATCTGTCTCTGAATTTTGCATCATTTTTAGAGAGCTACTCAGCTCAGTGGACCATTAAATATTTCTCTCTTACTTGTTGTCCCTGTCTTTCCGTTCCTGTATGCTCTGTCTCTTTGTCCCTCTCTCTTTGCCTCTCACTTCTCTGTCTCCTTCCCTCACCTCTCTTGTTGTATTCTGAGACTACGTGACAACATTGTAACATTAGGTCAAACTGCGCAATTAGTGTAATGGTATTTGCTGGAGGGAATAAGATTGGCTGGCGGACAGTAAACAGGGTCATTTCCTGTTTGGTGAACTGATACTAGTGGGTGTGTTGGAAGGTTCACTGTTAAAGCCACAGCCATTTATTATCAATGTCAATTGTTTCGACGAAGGGAACACGTGTACTGTCTCTGGATTCACCGACAAGACTATGTTGGGTGGAAGATAAAGTGATGGGGATGACCAAAGAGGCTGCAAACAGATATAGACAGGTTCACCGAGTCAGCAAGTAATGGAAAATAATGTGGAGAAATATGCAGATGCAGCAAAGGTTTACAAATGAACTCAGTGACATATTAAAATAACTGTCCCCCGCCTAGTCCCAGATGAGACCCAATGAGAATTTGCCCTTGTGGGAGGTCTGTTTTATGACTGGATATTAGTACATTACAACATGAAGATATTGAGTACAACAGAGTTTGCTACACCTCATTATATCATCTACATTGCTGTCTGTATCTTGTGTGCTGCATTTAAAACATTGGCAGAGGAAATATAATGTAGCGCAATGTGATTCATGTTTGCAGGAAGAATAGAAAAATAAAACATAATGCTTGGGTTTAAAACGGTGAGACACTATTGAACATTGTTATCCAGCGGGCGTTGATGGTGTCAGAAAGTAAACATGATGGTAATGCAAACACTGAGGAGGACAAATGATACATTGCCACTTATTGCTGGGAGATTGAACTGGGAGCATGAGAAAATGTTAGTGAATCTCTCTAGGTTAGATATTTGCTTTCACTGAAGATATTAATATTCTTTCGGTGTTCTCGTTGACTCATACAGACATACATAGACAAACACCCAGACTCATTCATTCTCTCTCACATGCAATCTCTCACACACTGAAATTCACACAAAAACTCTTGCACAGACATACGTTAGCACACACAAACAGTCTATCATGTGCACACATGCATATACACACACACAACACACACACCCTGGTACAGCATCACAAACTCACTATCTCACAAAATCACACAATCTTACATCTGCCTCTCATGCATACTTTAGCACAATATCCCACCCAAAAATCAACCATAAACTCTCACTTCCTCACATTCACATTCATTTCCTCACAGGCACAGTCCCTCACAGTCACTCCCTCACAACTAACTACAAACAGCACACATGTATCTATGGGTCTTTGGAGGTTTGTTTCATTGCAAGTATGTTGCTTGTTTTTCATTTGTTATACAGTGCAAAGTTTGAAGCCAAAGTAGGTCAGTGTGACATTTGATACATACCTGTTTTCTATATAAAATATTTCTGACTACAGTTAAAACACTGTGACGTATTTTGAACAAGGTCTCACACCTGCAATGCATCCGCTAACCTGACTTGTTTCCTGTTGTATATTCCTAATGCACTTTTCTCTTGAAGTTTTGAAAGTTAGACAGGCAGTACTGACACTTTTAATTATTTTGGAGCACTGACTTTAAACAGATTCTGGAATTTTCACCTTAATCGAAATGTACCTATCCTTTGCAATTGAGGTCTCCATGTCCTGCTTCTGTAAGCAAACTAATATTTCTAAAATGCAGGAATGTATGAATGAAAACAGAATTTTTCAGATTTGCCTCTCTCCTATGCTGATGCAATACCAGACCCAAATTGAAGCCTTCTCTGGTCCTGCACCCAGTTTCACATTTGACCATTTAGTTTATACTGTCCTTCCTCAGTACAGCATTCGAATTGCATCGGTTGGCATCTCGCTGTATTTCATCTGAGGAGGCTGAGAGATGATAATGTATGATGTGTTTTAATCTGCAAAACTGGGATGATTGATTCAGAAGGAGCCAGTCAGTCAGCCATTTTATGCTTCTTCACGACTGCCAGAGAGATCGAGTCAGAGGAAGACAGGTTTGGAGATTATGAGGTAACTGTGTGAAAGGGAGTGTGCTGGAGAGATAGAGTTCGTAGGAGGGTGACAGTTTGAAGGAGAATGCGAGTGGGAGAGACACTGAAAGAGAGTGAGAAAATCAGAGGGAAATCACTGGAGGAGAGAGAAAAAAAAAAAAGAGGTTCAGGTGTAGGTGGTAGAAGGGTTGGGAGAGAGATAAGAACATAAGGAATGTAAACAGCAGTAGGTCATCTGACCCATTGAGCCTGCTCTACCATTCAGTAATATCATGGCTGATCTTTTAGTAGATTCAGCTCCACTTCCCCGCCCACTCACTGTAACATTTAATTCTTTTACTGTTCAAAAATCGATCTATCTTTGCCTTAAAAAAAGATTCAAAGTAGCAGCATCAACTGCTTCACTGGGCAAGGAATTCCACAGATTCAGAACTCCTTGGGTGAAGTTCCTCCTCAATTCAATCCTAAATCTTTTCGCCCTTATTTTGAGGCTATGGTCCTAGATCAACCAGCCGGCTTCTAATCTTTTCCCTTCATAATTGTATATGTTTCTATTAGATTCACCACCCCTCCCCACCCCCCATTCTTCTAAATTCCAATGAGCATGGTCCCAGGCTACTCAATCGCTCCGTTTTTTAAATTAGTTCAGGGGATGAGGGTATCTCTGGCTAGGCACCATTTATTACCCACCTCTAATTGCCCAGAAGGCAGTTAAGAGTCAACCACATTGCCTAAAGGACATTAGTGAACCAGATGGGTTGTTCCAACAATCGACAATGGATTCACAATCATCATTAGAATTGTAATTCCAGATATTTATGGGATTCAAATTCCACCATATGCCATGGTGGGATTTGAACCTGGCCCCCCCAGAACGTCATCTGGGTCTCTGGATTAACAGTCCAGCAATAATACCACTAGGCCATCGCCACCTCCTCCTCATAACACAAACTTCTCAATTCTGGAATCAACCTAGTGAACCTCCTCTGCATCCCCGCCAATGCCATTACATCCTTTCTCAAGTAAGGAGACCAAAGCAACAAGAGTATTCCAGGTGTGGCCTCATGAACACCCTATACAGCTGCAGCATAACCTCCCTACTTTTAAATTCCATCCCTCCAGCAAAGAACGACAATTTTCCATTTGTCTCCTTAATTAGCTCTTTTGCAAATCATTCACAAGGAGATCATGCTGCAATTTTTACCTTCTAAATAATACATCTGAAGGGAAAACTTGCAGTTTGTGTCACCAGAGGTGAAAGTAAGGGCAGACTGACTTAAACCAACAATGAGCTCAGCTCATGTCCCTCCCCTTCCCTGAGGACCAGAATTTGGGGCCTTTGTCTCTTCAGCTCAGCTTTTTCAACAAAAGGGCAAACAAAAGAAAGTTAGCTCTGCTGCTTGACACTCGTCAATGAACTTCTTTTTATTATTATTTACAAATTAGTATTATTGACGCAGAAAGTGTAATGATGCATTTTCTCACGAGCCGCTGAGTTGAAAGAAACATTCAAAAGTACCCCGTAACCTGTGAGATAAGGTTGAACAAGCCAGCACTACCCCCAGTCTGTTACCATCCTGACAGTCTGCTTCATTCCTGAAAACAGAATTGAAATAAGAACATCCTGGATAGATTGAGTAATTAGTGAATGAGATTGATTGATTTGGGTAAAGGGATATGTCAGCACATTCTTCAGCTGTTGTCTGAACTTAGTCTGGGTCACAGCGTAAATCATGGGGTTTGTGCAGCAACTGAGGAGCTGCAGCATGAAGCCCAGTTCCATCACAAACCAAGGCAGATAGATACACTTATAGCCCAAATACCACATCCGTCTCCAAATAGAAAACACCATTAACATTGACCATAATAGGATGAAATTGGCTGAGATCACAAACAGTAAAATGATGGATTTTTTTCGATTTTCCATTTCTGTGTCACACTGAATGTCCCTATTGGTGTGAGCCTGGAATCTTCCACGGGCTCTGTTGGTCACTAAAATCTGTCTGACAGTGAAAACATTGAGCAGCAGAATCAGGAGAAATGGGAGAGCCGGGTTTAGAATGTGGTGGAGGAACTGAATTATGACCCAAACCCGAGACTCATAAACATCCTCTGTTACGTCACAAAACCAGGGAACATTCCCCATTAAATACCGACCCGTGTGCATATAATACCAGAAAATATTCTTTAAACAGCTCAGCACAGTCACTGCTCCCAGAACTACAGCAGCCGTTTTCTTATTGCAATATTTACATTTTAGCTTATGGCAACAAATGGCCACAAGCTGATCAAAGGTGAAAGTGACGGTGAACCAGACGGAACAGTCTGTGGCCGCGTAAAGCAGGACGGCGTGGATATTACACACGGGGATGGAATAGCGGAAATTAAATGATCCCTGATAGAGAATTGGAATGTGTCTCAATATTAGGTCAAGGATAATGACCAGTAGATCCGCCACTGCCATGGCCACCAAGTAACAGCTTACACATGCAGACAATCCACAATCTTTATAAAGCAGGATGAAGATTGTTACTATGTTAACTGTAAGGAAGACAAACAAACATACGTCAGTGTGGAGGTAAATTTATCAGTAAATACAAGCTCACTTTACACGGACCAATCAAAAATATACAGTTATCATCTTGTTATCAATATCGAATCACAATCAGTAATTCTGGCTATTTTATTGTTTCATCTTTTGGGGTGGCATAGAGGTTAGCACTGCTGCCTCACAGCGCCAGGACCCAGGTTCGATTCCACCCTTGGGCAACCGTCTGTGTTGAGTTTGCACATTCTCCCCATGTCTGCGTGGGTTTCCTCCCACAGTCCAAAGACGTGCAGGCTAGGTGAATTGGCTGTGCTAAATTGCATATAGTGTTCGGGGATGTGTAGATTAGGTGTTTTTATAGGGGAATGGGTCTGGGTGGGATGCTCTGTGTGGACTTGTTGGGCTGCAGGGCCCGTTTCCACACTGTGGGATTCTATGATCTTATTGTATTCAGGCAAGGACAACATCTATACAATTGTCTAATTATAAAAATACAATGTCTAGAAGAGAACTTGTTTTGTCCTTAGCCGTTATCTTGAACGTAATCTGACTTACAGCTTGTTCATTGTTATCAAAGATTCAATAGTTCTTTGTCTTTGACTATTTCTGTTTATTGCAGTTTCATAATTTCCAATTCAGTTGACTAGACAGCTGGTTCGTGAGGCAGAAGGCCAACAGCACAAGTTCAATTCTCATACTAGAAGTTCCCATGAAGGTCCTGCTTTCTCATCTTTGCTGCTTACCTGAGGTGTGGTGACCCTCAGGCAACTGGAAGCTCAGGGTCTTTTAGGTGGACAGATTATCAACTAGGCTAGGTGACTGCTTCACAAAGCACCTATGTTCTGTTCGCCCAATATGCCCTGAGTTACCAGTTGCCTACCACATCAACACACCACTGTGGCAACATCTCTGCCTCAGGCTTGCTGCAGTCCTCATTTTCCACTTGGGATGTCTACAGCCTGCAGGACTCAATATCAACTCAGCTACTTGCACATTTGGAAGAAAATGGACAAGTTGGTGACAGGTATCATGGTTTTATAGGGGGAAGGGCATGTCTCACTAATCTGATCGAAGTATTTTTGAAGAGGTGACAAAGATAATTGATGAGGGTATAGCAGTGGATGTAGTTTATGTGGACTTTAGTCAGGCACTTGATAAAATCTCACATGGCAGATTGTTACACAAGCTAAAAACCACATGGGATTGGGGTGGGCTGGCTATTGTTCATAGAAGACAGAGGGTAGCGGTGGAAGGGTATTTTCCAGAATGGAGACCAGGAACTAGTGGTGTTCCACAAGGACTAGTCTTAGGTCCTCTGTAATTTGTAGTATGTATATATAAATGATCTGGAGGAAAATGTGGGTGGTCAGATTTGCAAGATGGTATGAAAACTGGTGGAGTTGCTGATAGTGCAAATAATTATGAAAGGATACAACAGGATATAGATAGATTTCCACACAGCGGGAAACTTTAAGTACCAAAGATAGCACTACAGAAAGGAAGAGGATTCAGATGAATATGATTTTGAGAAATGTGACAAATTGGAGGCGACACATCATTTTTTTCACAGAACCCCTACAGTGTGGAAACAGGCCCTTCGGCCCAACAAGTCCACACCGAACCTCAGAGCATCCCACCTGGACCCACCCCCCCAACAACCCACCAAACCAACACAGCCCTGAACACAACAGGCAAATTAGCATGGCCAATCCACCTCACCAACACATTTTTTGGACTGTAGGAGGAAACCCACGCAGACACAGGGAGAAGGTGCAAACTCCACACAGACAGATGCCCGAGGCTGGAATTGAACCTGGGTCCCTGGCGCTGTGAGGCAGCAGTGCTAACCACTGAGCCACCGTGCCGCCCCGTTCCCCATGGAGAGACTCTCAGAAGAATGAGAATATTAAAATAGATATTACATATTAAGTACCACATTAGAAACCAGAGTAGGTCACCAGGTAGAGGGATGTTGGGCGAATGGGTCTTGGTGTTTGCTGGGGGACAGGCAGAAGAATTGCAGATAGTGCAGCTCAAAACTGAGCATTCATGTGGTGCTATAGACCACACTTCAATCTAACATTTCATCCGGGATAATGCCTCAATCTACTAATGTCATAGGTTAAAAGAAGAGGGATAAAGGTCCTAAAAGCAGAATATAAAGAACTAGCAAGAAAGTTGATGTGTAGTACCTCAAAGGCAGTTACCTCAGGATTCATACCAGTGCTACAAGCTGGTCAGAGTAGAAATCGCAGGATATATAGGATGAGCACATGGCTGTAAAGATGGTGTGAGGGGGAGGGCTTCAGATTCATGGGGCATTGGGACCAGTTCTGGGGGAGGTGGCACCTGGTTATACCTGGGCGGGACTGGAACTGATTTCCTTGTGGTGGTACTTGGCTGCGTAGTTGGGGAGTGTTTAACCTTGTGTGAGGAGGGGTTGGGAACCAGAGGAGTGGAGCAGTCGATGCAAAAATTGAAGGAGAAGTAGAAACCAAAGCAAACACGAATAAGAACTGGCAGGGAAAAGTGACTGAAAAGAGCAGGAGAGGTGCTGTGAAATGCACGTGCTTCAATGCAAGAAGTAAAACAGGCAAGGCAGATGAACTTACAGCTATGATTAGTACTTGGAACTACAATATTATTGTGATTATCGGCTGAAAGAGGGACAGGACTGGCAGCTGAATGTCCCAGGATTTAGATGCTTCAGGGGTGACAGAAAGGGATATAAAAGGGTTGAGGGATTTATATTACTGATAAAGGAGTGTCTCATAGCTGTACTGAGGGAGGATACATCAGAAGGCTCATGCAGTGAGGCAACATGGGTGGAACTCAGGAAGGGAAAGCTGAAATCACACTGCTATGGAGACTGCATAAAACACTACGTGGGACAAACAGGCAGACAACTAGAAACTCGCATCCACGAACACCAGCTAGCAACTAAACTACACAACCAGATGTCCTTGGTTTCAATACACACAGATGAGAAAAAACACACTTTCAACTGGGACAACACTACTATCATTGGACAAGCCAAACAGAGGACAGCCACGAAAATCTTGGAGACTTGGCACTCATCCACAAACTCTATCAACAAATACAATGAATTAGACCCGATATACTGACCATTACAATGCACAACCTGAACCGACAGCTACCAGAAGCAAAATACCAGACCATATAAATTTGAGTTGGCACAAACAACAGCAATTCACAGGAGGCTCTACAACACTGAGGGTGTCACCTAGTGAGGGGATGAAACATCTGCTCTCAAACCTCCCAACGCGACAAACACACCAACATCTACAACCAGCACCCGAGCCACAAATCTTCATGCAAACCCTGAAATTATACAGTGAATGGCAGAAACCTTAGGAGTATGCAGATGGATCTGGGTTGGCAGCAACACAGGTAGATAAAGTAGTAAAAGAATCCTATGGCAGACTTGCCTTCATTGGAAGCGGCATTGAATAGAAGGATAGGCAAGTTAAACTGCAGCTTCATAGAACTTTAGTTACTGGAATATTGAGTATAGTTCAGGTCACCACACTACCAGAAGGATGTGAATGCTTTGGACCGGGCACAGAAGATGGTTTACTAGGATGTTGCCTGGTATGCGGGATTTTAAGCTATGAAGAAAGGTTGGAAAGACTGGGTTTGTTTTCACTGGAACACAGGACATTGAGGGGTGACCTGATAGAGATTTATGTCATGGCCAGAGTAGAAAATATGAGGTTTTTTCCCCCCACGGTGGAGGGATCAGTTACTAGGTGACACAGGTTCAAGGTGCAGGGACGAAGGAGTTTAAAAGGGTGGTGAGTGCCTGGAACACATTGCCAGAGGAGGTGATGGATGTAGATATTATAGCATTCAAGAAGCACCTGGATGAATACATAAAAGGAAGGATCCTCCAAGTGAAGACACAGTTTTAGTCTGAAAGGGCAAAATGCGTCAGTGCAGGTTTGGAGGGTCAAAGGGCCCGTTCCTGTGCTGTATTGTTCTGGTTCATCAAGCCGATATATGGTTCGGTGATATGTACAGTTGAACTCGTCAGAGTCCGACACTGTACTTAAAAATGACGACAACCCGTTAATGTGACCACACTTGACTGCTTACATTGCAAATAGCAGAAGTAACATATCACACAGAAGGTGAAATAATCTCAAGACCAACAGATCAGTTTTTTTTTTCTATTCTTTTCTGGGACATGGGCATCACTGGCTTGTCAGCATCTCTGCCCATCCCCAGTCAACCTTGAGTCAGTGATGGTAAGCTGCCATCTTGAACTGCTGCAGTCCACCTGCTATGGATAGGCCCATAATGCCATTAGCATGGGAATTCCAGGATTTTGACCCAGCAACAGTGAAGGAACAGTGATATATTTCCAAGTCAGGATGGTGAGTGCCTTGAAGGGGATTTTGAAGGTGGTTGTGTTCCCATATATCTGCTGCCTTTGTCCTTCTAGATGGAAGCGGTCGGGGGTTTGGAATGTACTGCCTGAGGATCTTTAGTGAATTTCTGCAATGCATCTTGTAGATAGTAGCAGCAGTGTGCACTGAGCATCGGTGGTGGATGGAGCGGATGCTTGTAGATGTAGTGCCAATCAAGCAGGCTACTTTGTGCTAGATGGTATCAAACTTCTTGAATGTTGTTGGGGCTGAATTCATCCAGGCAAGTGGGGAGTATTCCATCATGCTCCTAACTTGTGCCTTGGAATGGTGGAGAGGTCTTGAGGAGTCAGGTGGTGAGTTACTTGCCGCAGTATTCCTAGTTTCTGGCCTGCTCTTGTAGCCACTGTGTTTATGTAGTGAATCCAGTTGAGTTTCTGGTCAGTGATAATCCCCAAGATGTTGATAGTGGGGAATTCATTGATGGCAACGCCATGGAATGTAAAGGGGTGGTGGTCATAGCCTGGTATTTGTGTGGCACGAATGTCGCTAGCCAACTGTCCAGCCCAAGCCCGAAAACGGTCCAGACCTTGCTGCATTTGAACATGAACAGCTTGAGTGTCTTAGGAGTTGCGAGTGGTGCTGAACATTGCACAATCATCAGCGAGCATCCCCACTTCTGACCTTATGATGGAAGGAGGGTCAGAGATGAAGCAGCTGAAGACAGTTGGGCCAAGGACACTACCCTGAGGAACTCCTGCAGAGAGGTCCTGCAGCTGAGATGATTGATCTCCAACAACCACAACCATCTTCCTACATGTCAGGTACAACTCCAACCACCAAGAGTTTGCGCCCAATACCCATTGATTCCAGTTTTGCTAAGGCTCCTTGATGTCAAGGACTGTCACTCTCACTTCACCTCGGGAATTCAGCTCTATTGTACATATTTGAATCAAAGCTGTAATGAGATCAGGAGCTAAATAGCCCTGGCGAAACCCAAACTGGGCGTCACTGAGAAGGTGCTGCTTGATAGTACTGTTCATGACACCTTCCATCAGTTTACTGAGACTGATGGGGCAGTGATTGGCCAGGTTGGATTTGTCCTGCTTTTTGTGCACAGGACATATTTGGGCAATTTTCCACATTGCCGGGTAGATACCAGTGTTGTAACTATACTGGAGGAGCTTGACTAGACAGTGGCAAGTTCAGGAGCAAAGTCTTCTGTACTATTGCCAGAATGTTGCAAGGGCCTGTAGCTTTTGTAGTATCCAGTGTCTCCAACCATTTCTTGATATCACATGGAGGAAATCATCTTTCCTGAAACCTGGTATCTGTAATGCTGGGGACCACTGGAGGAGGCAGAGATGGATCATGCATTTGGACTTCTGGCTGAAGATTACTGAAAATGCTTCAGCTTTATTTTTTACACTGATGTGCTGGGCTTTTCCATCATTGAGGAGGGGGATATTTGTGCAGCCTCCTCATTCAGCGAGTTGTTTAGTTGTCTAGTTGTCCACCCCATTCATGACTAGATGTGGCAGGACTGTAGAGCTTAGGTCTGATCCATTAGTTGTGGGATCACTTAGGTCTATCCATCACTTGCTGCTTTTGCTGTTTGGCTTGCAAGTAGTCCTGGTTGGTGGCGTTACCAAGTTGACACCTCATCTTGTGGTATGCTTGGTGCTGCTCCTGGCATGCCTTCCTGCACTCTCCATTGAACCAGAGTTGATTCCCTGGCTTGATGGTAATGGTTGAGTGGGGGATATACCAGGCCATGAGGTTACAGATTGTGCTGGAGTACAATTCTACTGCTGTCGATGGCCCACGGAGTTTCATGGATGCCCCGTTTGGAGTTGCTAAATCTGTGCAAAGTGTGTCCCATTTAGCACAGTGATAGTGCCACACAACACAGTGGAAATTATTCTCAATGTGACGGCAGGACTTTGTATCCAAAAGGTCTGTGCGATGGTCACTCTTACCAATACTGTCATTGATAGGTGCAACTGCAGCTGGCAGAGTGATGAGGATGAGGTCAAGTACACCTTTCTCTCTTGTTGGTTCCCACAGCACCTGCTACAGACCCAGTGTAGCAGCTATGTCCTTTTGGATCTGACCAGCGTAATCTGTAGTACTGCTGCTGAGCCACTCTTGGTGGTAGACATTCAAATCCCTCAAACAAAGTACATTTTGTGCCCTTGCCATCCTCAGCGCATCCTCCAACGTGGAGGAATACTGATTCATTAGCTGAGAAAGGATGGTAATGTGGTAATGAGCAGGAGGTTTCCTTACCCATGTTTAACCTGAAGCCATGAGACTTCACGGGATCTGGCGTCAATGTTGAGGACTCCCAGAGCAACTCCCTGCTGACTGTATACCACTGTGCCGCCACTTCTGCTGGGTCTGTCCTGCCAGTAGGACAAGAACATAGAACAACACAACGCAGAACAGGCCCTTCGGCCCTCGATGTTGCGCCGACCTGTGAACTAATCTAAGCCCATCCCCCTACACTATCCCATCATCATCCATATGCTTATCCAAGGACTGTTTAAATGCCCCTAATGTGGCTGAGTTAACTACATTGGCAGGCAGGGCATTCCACGCCCTTACCACTCTGAGTAAAGAACCTGCCTCTGACATCTGTCTTAAATCTATCACCCCTCGTACAAGCCGACGTCATCATCCTAGGAAAAAGACTCTTACTGTCCACCCTATCTAATCCTCTGATCATCTTGTATGTCTCAATTAAATCCCCTCTTAGCCGCCTTCTCTCCAATGAGAGCAGACCCAAGTCCCTCAGCCTTTCCTCATAAGACCTTCGCTCCAGACCAGGCAACATCCTGGTAAATCTCCTCTGCACCTTTTCCAATGCTTCCACATCCTTCCTGTAATGGGGCGACCAGAACTGTACGCAATACTCCAAGTGAGGCCGCGCTAGCGTTTTGTACAGTTTTAGCATGACATCACAGCTCCAGAACTCAATCCCTCTACCAATGAAACCGAACACACCGTATGCCTTCTTAACAGCACTATCAACCTGGGTGGCAACTTTCAGGGATCTATGTACCTGGACACCAAGATCCCTCTGCACATCCACACGACCAAGAATCTTTCCACTGACCCAGTATTCTGCCTTCCTATTATTCATCCCAAAGTGAATTACCTCACATTTATCTGCATTGAACTCCATTTGCCACACCTTTCAGCCCAATTCTGCAGTTTATCCAAGTCTCCCTGCAACCTGCAACATTCTTCCACACTGTCCACCACTCCACCGAATTTAATGTTATCTGCAAACTTACTAACCCAACCACCTATGCCTGCGTTCCAAGTCATTTATAAAAATGACAAACAGCAGTGGTCCCAAAACAGATTTTTGGGGCACACCACTAGTAACCGGACTCCAGGCTGAATATTTTCCATCAACCACCACTCTTTGCCTTCTTTCAGAAAGCCAGTTTCTAATCCAAACTGCTAAATCTCCCTCAATCCCATGCTTCCACATTTTCTCCAATAGCCTCCCATGTGGAACCTTATCAAAGGCTTTAATGAAGTCCATGTACACCATGTCGACTGCCCTACCCTCAGCCACATGCTTGGTCACCTTCTCAAAAAACTCAATGAGGTTCGTGAGACACGACCTGCCCTTGACGAATCCATGTTGACTATCTCCATATCCAAGGTTGGTGATGGTGGTGGTGGTGTCTGGGACATTGTCTGGAAGGTACAGAAAATGCCCCAGATCTAAGCTCTGCAGTCCTGCCCCATCCAGTCATAAACAATGATGGACAATTACACAATGCACTGGAGGAGAGGGGTCCACAAATATCCCTATTCTAAATAATGGAACAACCTCGCACATCAGCACAAAAGACAAGTATGAAGTATTTGCACTGTTCTTAGCCAAAAGTGTTGAGTGTATGATCCATCTCATCACGACATGGGGTGGCACAGTGGTTAGCACTGCTGCCTCACAGTGCCAGGGACCTGGGTTCAATTCCAGCCTCAGGCGACTGTCTGTGTGGAGTTTGCACATTCTCCCCCTATCTGCATGGGTTTCCTCTGGGTGCACTGGTCTCCTCCCACAGTCCAAAGATGAACAGGTTAAGTGGATTGGCCTTGCTAAATTGCCCATAGTGTTCAGGGAGGTGTAGATCAGGTGGGTTATCAGGGGATGGGTTTGGGTAGAATGCTCTGATGTTCGGTGTGGACTTGTTGGGCCGAAGGGCCTGTTTCCACACTGTAGGGATTCTATGATCTGTGACATCCACAGAATCACAGATGCCAGTTTTCAACCAATGCAATCTGCTGCACATGACATCAAGAAACAGCTGGTAACAGTAGATACAACAAAGCTGATAAGGTCCTGACACCATTCCTGCAACAGGACTGAAGATTTGTGCTACACATCAAGCCATGCACCTGGGAAGCTGTTTCATTCCAGCTCCAACCCTGACATGTAACTGCTACTGTGAAAAATTGTTGAGTCCCCTAAGAGGAGAATAACTACAATGTGACCAATTGCCACACCCTCAGTCTCATAATGATAGAAATTCCACCAGTTTGACTTTTTGACAGTGCTGTCAAACAGCACTGAAATAACTCAGTCAGTGTGATTTCTGATAGGACTGCATGCTGAAATGGTGCTGTTGAAGTGTAACTGGATTACTAAGTCAGACCAGTCTAATCCTCTTGAGCTAGTGGATGTTAAAAGCATTTAATAAAACAGCAAGATCTAAAATTTGGTGTAAGTAAGTGACCTTGAAGCCAATGTCTACTGTAAATATCAACTTGCTTCACCAGGGTGGCACATTGGCTCAGTGGTTACCACAGCTGCTTTACAGAACAGGGAGACAGGTTCAATTTCAGCCTCAGGTAACTGGCCGTGTGGAGTTTGCAAATTCTCCCTATGTCTGCATGGGTTTCTTTTGGGTGCTCTAGTTTCTTCCCACAGTCCAAAGTTTAGGTTAATTGACCATGCTAATTTGCCCATAGAGTCCAGAAATGTGCAGGCTAGGTGGATTCGGCATGGGAAATGTAGGGTTACTGGGATGGGCTGGATCTGGGTGGGATGCTCTTTGAGGGTCAGTGTAGACTTAATGGGCTAAATGGCCTGCTTCCACACTGTAGGGATTCTACCATTGTACTTTTGGGAAGTTTCTGGTCTGGCCGAAAAGTGACTCCCAAAACAAAGACACACGAACTCTTCAATGATCTCACATGGCCGAGCAAGCCCCTCGATTATATCAAACTGCTCTGAAGTCTTAAAGGATAAAACTGGGCAAAACACCAAGTACCAACCCTAGTATCGGAAATGGGAACGGGAAACACAGTAGTGTCAACCCTGCAGAGGCCTCCTTCCTAGACGCTTCCATCCGAGAGCTTGTGGCAACACTTAGAGCTTTCCCATAGAACTGCACAGAAATATAGTGAAATGAGATTCCACACATTGAGCCTCCACCTATTCTAGTTCATGACCAAAGATCTCTGTTTAATACACTTTTCCCACACAATGTACATTTCCCTTAATGTGATTAGCCATTGGGAAAATATGAAAAAGAAATTACAGTTGTCCCTTTGGTGCATTGATCCCCCACCATCCCACCCCCATTCAATATAATGATGGCTGATCCTCTATCTCCACACCATACTCCAGCTCTCTCCCCGTCCCTTTAGCGTCTAGAAATTCTTACTTATATTCAGTGCCTTACTTATATTTCCTAGCCTTAACGCAGTACAGAATTCCCCTGGTTCACCAGTCCGAGTGCAAACACTTATTCTCATCCCAACGCAGAGTAGCCTCCCTGTACCTAAGGCTGTGATCCCTTGTTTTAGAAATCCCAGCCAGGGAAATTATCATCCCTGCTTCCAAACTTCTTGCCCTTTCAGAGTGTTACATATTTTAGAGATCTCCACTCATTTTCCAAAACTGCATGGAATACAGGCCCAGTTAACCCAAAGACTGCTTACACAACAAGCCTGTCATCCCAGAGATCAGTTTGATAATCCTTTGCTGCACCCCCTCAATGCCAGGTTTGTCCTTTATTAGGTAAGGATGTTCCTACACAATGTTCGAGATAAGGTCTCATCAAGGCCCTATACAGCTGCAGTAAGACAACCTTACTCCTGTACTCAAATGCCCTTGAAATGAAGGAAAATAAATAACGTACTGACCTAACTGCTTCCTGCACCTACAATATTGCTTTCAGTGATTAGTGTACAAGGACATCCAGATCCTCAGTTAGCATTAGCCACTTGACAGGTCTATGTACACAGGTTGGCGTGTCAATGCCATTACTAGTATTGGCTTCTGAAGCCAGAAGTCACTGCCGCGCATGGACCACAGAAGACAACAAAAGGGAGCATAAGTCCCTTTAATAGGTCAACTTATTCATCCAATCCCTTTTCAAATTGTAGGCTGCCATTCTATTCTTCACCAAATTGCACATGATCACATCTATCATCATTGCAGTTCATCTGCCATGTGTTTGCCCATTCTCTCTACTTGTCTCAACCACCTCGGCGCTTTTTTTTTTTACATCATCCTCACCACTCAGAATGCTATATAGTTTAGTGTCATCAGCAGAGTTGCAAATATTGCATTTGATTCCCTCAATCAAATTTTTGATATGTATTTTGAATAGCTGGAGTCCAAGCACCATTCCCTGCAATTGCCCACGAGCTGTCAGTCATCCCATTCTGAAACCATCTCCATCTATTATCCCCAAGCCAATAAGATTTGATTCTGTGCATTAGGCTTGGGAATTCATTAAAAATCTTCATGAAAATCCAAATGCACTGCATTCATTGCTTCTCCATAACGGATCCACCAGTCAGTTTCTCAAGCATGATTCACTCTTGATAAATCTATGTTGATTTTGTCTGTGCCCATTACTTTCAGACCCAATAATTTTTCCAAAACTGTTTATTTACTAATTTCATTCCACTCCTTTTTCTCACCAGAAATGATATTGCCGGGAAAATTTTCCCCTAGACTATGACCCCACCATGGCACATCAGGCCACTGTATCAACGACAGTAACTGATCTCATTTCATCTGGTGATTTCCCAGTCCCCACTACGCCTCCAAGCTGATCGTCCCCAAGTCCTGCATAGCTCACTTCTACCTCCTTCCAAAAATACACAAACAGGACTGCCCAGGCTGACCCATTGTTTCAGCCTGCTCCTGCCCCACAGAACTCACCTCTTCCTACCTTTGCAGTTTTTTCCTCCTCTGGTCCAGTCCCTGTCCACGCACATCCCATTATTCTTCCTGATGCTTTTTGCCAGTTTCAGAATTTCCAGTTTGCAGGCTCCTGCTGCCTCCTCTTTACCATGGGCATGCAATCCCTTCACACATCCATCCCCCGCCCAGATTATTTCAGGACTCTCCGCTTCTTCCTGAACCACCCCCATTCTCCTCTGCTTGGCTGAACTTGTCTTCACCTTCAACAATTACCCTTTTAACCTCTCTCATTTTCTTCAGGTCAGAGGGGTAGCCATGAGCACCTGCATGACCTGACGTTATGCCTGTCTCTTCATGTGGTACATGGAATATTTCTTGTTCCAGTCCTATTCTAGCCCTCACCCACAACTCTTTCTCCGGTATAATGGGTGCTGCTTCCCTCGCTCATCTCGAATTTGAAAAGTTCATCAATTTTGCTTCCAGTTTCCACCCTGTCCTAACTTTCACTTGGTTTATGTCTGACTCCTCCCTTCCCTTCCTCAACATCTCTGCTTCAATTTCTGCGGATAGACTAGCCACAAATATTCACTACAAACCCACCGATTCCCACAGTTATGTGGACTATACAGGGAGGCAGGATGCAAGGATGTAAAGACTCCATTCCATTCTCTCAGTTCCTTTGTCTTCACTGCATTCTTCTGATGAGGCCAACTTCAGCAAGGGAGCCTCTGAAACATCCATCTTCTTCCTCAATTAAAGATTCCCATCACTTGTTGACAGGGCCTTCAACTGGGTCTCACCCATCTCCCGCACTTCCGCACTCACTCCTTCTCTTCCATCCCACAACAGCAATAGGGTTCCCCTTATCCTTACCTATCAGCATCCATATCCAGAAGATCATCAGCTGCCGTTTCCGCCAGCTCCAGCAAGATGCCACCACCAGACACATACTCCCCTCCCATCCCTTGTCCACCTTCCACAGTGGCCGTTCCCTCCGGAACACCCTGGTCCACTCCTCCTTCACTTCCAACACCCCCACAGTACCTTCTTTGCAACCAGCGAAGGTGTAACACCTGGCCATTTACCTCCTCACTCTCCAAGGACTCAAACATACAATCCATTAAGCAGCACTTCACACAATCTAGTCTAATGCATTTGCAGTTCATAATGTGGTCCCATCTACATTAGGAAAATGAAGCGTAGACTGGCTGACAACTTCACAGAACATCTACGTTCTGACCGCAAGAAAGATTGAGCTTCCAGTTGCCTACCACTTCAACACACCACCCTGTTACCTGGCCAACATCTCTGCTGGATCACTACAGCAAGCCTGAGACAAAGTTCAGTGCAAGCTGGAAGAACAACGCCTCACTTTTGACCTGAGGACCCTGCAGCCCTCTAGACTCTATATTGAGTCCAATAATTTTTAGGGCCTGAACTCTATGGCCTAGCCCTACCCCACAGCTAGACTTGTTATCACAGCCTGTCATTACACAGTACCTACTGTTAGCCATTAACACTCTCCCATTAGCAGCTATTCACCCTTCTAGCCAGATTGTTAGCAACTCCTGTGTCTGTCCAACTGTTCTTCTCTCTTTAGGCCCTATTCCAACTTATCATTTACTCCTTACTCCCTCCCCCAACCCTATTGTGGGGCAGCATGGTGGCTCTGTGGTTAGCACTGCTGCCTCACAGCACCAGGGACCCGGGTTCGATTCCAGCCTCGGGTGATTGTCTGTGTGGAGTTTGCATGTTCTCCCCGTGTCTGCGTGGGTTTCCTCTGGGTGCTCCGGTTTCCTCCCACAGTCCAAAGATGTGCAGGTTAGGTGGAGTGGCCATGTTAAATTGCCCATAGTGTCCAGGGATGTGTAGATTAGGTGGGTTATAGGGGGATGGGTCTGGGTGGGATGCTGAGGTTCAGCGTGGACTTGTTGGGCCAAAGGGCCTGTTTCCACACTGTAGGGATTCTATCTTCTGCAATATAAACTGACATTTTCCTAGTTACCATCAGTTCTGAGAAAGGGTTGCTGGACTAGAAATGTTAACTGATTTTTCTTCACAGATGTTGCCAAGTCTGCTGAGCTTTTCCAGCAATTTCTGTTCTTGTTTCTGATTTACAGTGTTCACAGTTGTTCAGTTTTTGTTACAATTTTTGTTTCGTTTCATTTTCTTCTGCAAAAGACCCAATTTAATAGTTCTGCCATTTATCTGTTCTCCATTCTCTGATTCCAGACTATAACGGAGCTACACTTGTCTTCTCTAACCTTTCACATTGGCATACTTTTAGAAGTTATTACAGTTCACTCTTATAACCCTTGTTAATATACTCTTCAGAAATCTGTCTTAGGTTGCTTAATGATTGTTTGATTGTGGACAGTCAATCATTGAAGCATAATCTTTGCATTGTCAGAAATACAACATGTTCTACATTAGTTCCACTTTCCTACAGGAGGCCCATAGCCACAAATGTTATGACACTTCAAGTGCTCATTCAAGTTGATTTTAAATGGTTGTGAAGTTACCCAGCACAACTAGCTTCTCAGGAAATGCATTCCAGACCACCAACATCCTCTTGGTGAAAAGCAATCCTGAAATCCTCTCTAAACCTCAAATCCTTCACTTTAAAGCTGTGCTCCCTGGTTCTTGGCCCTTGGACTAAAAAGTGCAGCTGACTATCCACCTTCATGTCTCTGTAATCTTATACTTCAGAATTATTTCTCCCCCAATGTTCTCTACCCCGACACAAACAACCTGAGCTTATCCAACCTCTCTTCATAGCTGATTTGCTCCATCACAGAATATTCTAATGAAGCTCCTCTGCACCCCCTCCAATGCAACCATATCCTTCCTGTAATGTGGCAACCTGAACTGCACACAGTATTCCTAACCAAAGTCCTGTATTGTTCTTATAATTTATGCCTCGAAGAATACAGCCTATGCCTACAGTCCCCTATCCCTTAACTAGCCTATTCACCTTTCCAGTCTTTTTAAGGATCTGTGGAGAATCACCCTCTGAATTTCCTAGTGTGCTGCTATTTATTGAGTACTTCCCTGTCCGCTTCTTTCTTTCAAATTGCATCACTTCATATTTGTCAGGTTAAAATTCAATCTGCCATTGATCTGCCCATCCAACAATTTCATCTATTGCTTCCTATAACATAAGACCTTATTCCTCAGTATCAACAACCAAGCCAATATTTGTGTCAAACACAAACTTACTTATCACACTTTCCCCCAACCCCTCAAAATTCACATCTACATTTTTATATACCACAAATAAGCGACACAGCACTGATCCCTGTGATACACCCGCCGACACTGGTCTCTAGTCACACAAACAGCCTTCTACCACCATCCTCTGTCTCCTGCCACTAAGATAATTTTGGATGCAACTTGCCAAGTTACCCTTGATGCAATAGATCTTACATTCTTTATCAGTTTCCCATGTGGGGCTTTGTCAAAGACCTTACTGAAAATCCATTTAGACAACTACCTCATAAAAAATTCAATAAAATTCATTAGGATGTCTCCCCTCTATTGAAGACATGTTGACTATTCCTGATCAAACTTTGCCTCTTTGAATAGAGATCAAATTTCTCCCATGCTGTTTTCTCTAATAGTTTCCCTAACACTGATGTGATATTCATTGGTCTACAGCCCCCCGATCTATCTCCATCATCCTTCCCATAAAGTGGATCCACATTAGCCATTCTCCAGTCCTCTGGCACCTCCCCTGTGACAAGTTTCTACTTAAAAATTTGGGTCAGGGCCTTTCCTCCCTGGTCTCCAACAGCAGCCAGAGATAAAACTCATTCCGTCCTGTAGATTTGTCCAATTTTACATCAGCCAAATCATCAACCCCTGCTTGCACCTTATATCAATAGTCCATCTTGAGTTTTTTACTTGCATCCTCCTTCTCCCAAAATAAACAGATGCAACAATCTGTCAATGTTCTCCCACTTCACACACAGATTGCCCCCTTGGTTACTAATGGGCCAGAGATGTCCCTTGGTTATTCTGTTCTGCTTGACATTTGTACATTATCTTGAAATTCTTCCTAATCTGCCTGCTTGCACTTCGCCAAGCCCCTGCATCAATCAATCCATTCTCTGTGAACTCAGTTTCACGCTTCTCATTCTTTGAAACTCTCAAAAACACAGGCCAACTTTCCTCATCAGTCAATCTTCGCATCTCAGAGATTTAGAGAATGTCCATTGCACGTGCCCTATGGTCAGTATTTTATTTCTTAGATTGGGACGCCAAAACTATACACTATACTCCAAGTATAGTCTCATCAACACTGTACAATTAATGCAGGATGTCTTTATTTCTGTATTTTGATTCCCTTTAAATTAAAGTAAACCTACATTTTACTTTTCTATTTGCATATATTCCTCCCACTACCCTTCATTCTAATTTTATTTACCAATTCACTGAGACTTGTTAAAAAATCCTCCCAAAAATCCAACTATAAACAATCCATTCGTTCTCCATTGTCTATCTACAAGAAACCTCTTCAACAATTCCAAAAAAGTTTGTCAATTATGATTTTCCTTTCATTATTATGTTATGATTCTCTCCAATCTTGCTATTACTTTCTAAATATCCAATATCACATCCTTAATATTAGATTTGAACTGATTCTCTACTGTGGATGACAAGTTAATTGGTCTTGAGTTTGCCATTTTCCCTTTAAATGGTCAGCATACCTTTAGAAGCTTTCAGTTATCCAGAATGGCTTCGTGCCTTTGCAAAACATAAATCGGGAATAAAACCTACACTGATCACCAATGCAATCAACAAGTCCACTGCTGCTTCATCCAAAATACCAATGCTTAATCCAGCTATGTTTCAAATACTGCCTTGTGACTGATATGAATGTTTTTAGTTACACAAGTCCCAATGTCACATGGTATTTCTGGGAGAATATCTGGATCTTCCTCCACGAAGACAGACACAAAGTAACTGTTTAGTTTTCCAGTGATGTCCTCTACAATAAATTAATCTTCATGGATATCCACTGTTCCACAAATCACTTGGCTTTCATCTTCCTTTTAAATATCAATAGAAGTTTTCTGTTAGTCTTTGTTTCTTGTTAGGTTGCATTCATATTGTCTTTTGGATTTTCTTATCAGTTTTCTTGGTCCTCCTTTGCTAGGTCCTATATTTATCTGAATCCACTGGCTTACCGTAATGTCTGTCATTTTTTACTGAGCTACTTCCTTTGAGTTAATACAATGTTTAACTTCTTTTGTTAACCGCTATTGAATCAGGTATCCCTTTAGGTGTTTGCACCTTTGAGGATTATATGTATATTTTACACCTTAAGAGACCTCTATAAATAACAGCCATTTCCTGCCTTCCATTAAATCTTATAATGCACTTTTCCAATTCACTGAAGCCAACTTGCCTTTCATACCTTCACGACTTGCATGACTCAGGTTTGTAATTTCCAAAAGAAAATCTGTTTTATATACAGATGTCATGCAAAATTCAACATACTAAGATCAATATTCCCAAAGCTCTTTTTACAGCAAGGTTTTAATTAGCTCTTCTGATCACACAACACCAATTCCAAAATAGCTTGATCTCTAGCTCGGTGCTCAACAATGTTAAAGCAAACCGCTCATGAAATTCAATTTTCACAGTATTAGCATTCACTTGGGTTAATGCAGTTTAAGTGCAAATTAAAGTCATCCATTTTTGCTGCGGTACCCACAAACTGGTATATCTAACTTCCTGATTTATAATGTGTCCGACATTCGTACTGCAGTTTTGACTTTGACATAGGACTCCCATCTGTGTTTACTTCTCCTTGCTTTATCTAACATCCATCTTCGCAGATTCTGTAGTATCTGACGGATGTGGGCTCCAGCGAGATAGTCAGTGAGGCCTATCTCGACATGGAGATCACCTCACCACATCCTGTTTGTTCTTCTCAAGCATCCTTATGACATTTTCACTAGATCTCCTGTTACGGTAGTAGAGTAGAGAAGGACAATGATCTTTCAACAATGTTGTACATTCCTCTAGATAGCTGAAATTGCTGTAACCCAAGTGGAAATCTACAGCATACTGGCAAAGTGTAGTTGCTGCTGTACAGGATCTTAGTGAGGTCATGCTTCGAATATTATATAAGGTCGGGTCTCCTTACTGAAGGAAGGATGTTGTTCCATTGGAAGCAACTTGATGACGATTTTCCGTCACTTACACTCTACAACAAACAACACAGTAAAATACAGTGAAAATCTTCAACCGTTGCCACAATCTGGCACTACATGAATATTTCAAGAATAAAAAGATAAGCTGAAAGTGAGTCCATTTTTGTTCCGCCACCTCCATCATGAGTTCTGAGCCGACTGACCACCACCTGTATAGCCACCCCTCCGCTGCCTGTGCCAGACCCACTAGGCCCACCAAGATGGTCCACTCAACTGATTTCTGCATTAAACATATTAACTTATGAAGAACGGATGAACAGCTCGAGCCAATACCCATTGGAGTTTACAAGAATAAAAGATTATCTTTTTCTAACATACAAGACCCTAAGGGGTCAGGCAACAGAAGCCAATTTCATAGCAAATGGAGGAATCCATTCTGCTTCTCCAGCCTGTTACACAGGAACGAGGATTATAGCAGGCTTTCACGCCTCTTACACCAGAACAGGACGAGGCTATTCAACACCTGGAGCCTAATATACAGGTTCAAGAAGAGGTCATTCAGCCCCTCAGGCCTATAACACAGGACCCAGAGTAACCATGCAGCACATGTTATTCTGTAGCAGAATAACAGGACAAGCCCATTCAGCCTCAAGTCTGTAACACATGAAGTGGAAGAGGCCATAAATTGACTGGAGATTGTTGCCTGGAACAAGATGAGGCCATTCTGCCTATCGAGCCTGTTGCACAGGAATTGGATAAGGATAGAAAACCACTTAAGAATTTCTCATGGGAAGTGAAGAGTTGATTCAGCCTACATGTCCATTGTAGGGGAACAGAAGGAGACCTGTCCCTTCCTCAATTCGATTTCAGCGATATCGGAGGAAACCACTTAGTATCTTAAGCCCATCATGGTGGAACACAAGAAGGCCCTTCAGCCCCTCAAGCTGTTAGACAGCAACAGGAAGATACAGTAAGCCCTAAACCTCTTACAAAGCAAGACGAGGAGGGCAAGCAGACTTTGAGCCTCTTACATAGGAACAGGAGCAAGACGTTCAGGTCAGCAAGACTATAATGTAAGAACACCAGGAGGACATTCAGCCCATAAAGGTTATACACAGGAAGAGAATGAGTCCATTCAACCACTGATGCCTCTGAAACAGCAATTGGAGCAGATCTTTTAAAGCCTTGTGCCCGTTACACAGGAATCAGAAGGGAATGTAGAGATTATAAAAAGGGAAGAGCTTAAAATAATCTTCTTCATGAGAGAATATAAAGTGATGAGCAAGACATTGGACTTATGACAAATTGGTAGAATCTATTATTAAGGAATTAACAACAGAACATTTGCCAAGTCAACCCATAATCCATCAGAGTCAGCATGGTTTTATGAAAGATAAATTACGTTTGAATTATTTGCTTGAGCTCTTTAAAGATGTGACAAGCAAGGTGGACAATGGGGATCCTGCAGGTGTAGTATATCTGGGCTTCCAGAAGGCACTGCATAAGGTGCTGCACAGAAGATTAATCTGCAAGATAAGATCGCATGCGGAAAGGAGTAACTTCTTTGCTTGGGTAGAGGATTGGCTAACCAACAAAATGCAGACAGAATGAATGGTTCAATTTCTGGTTAGCAAAATGCAGCTTGTAGAGTGCCACAGAGTTCAGTGCTCAGCCCCCAGATATTTTTAATCTATCTCATTACTTGGATGAGGGTTTAGAAAATACTATACCTAGATTTTTAGATGACATTAAATAGATGGGAAAATATATTGCGAAGACGACACAAGAAATTTACAAATGGATATGCATAAGTTAGGTGAATGGGTCAATATTTGGCAGATGAAATTTAAAAAAGGATGAGTATGACGTTATCCATTTTAGTCAGAGGAATTAGAAAGAATTTATTTTTTAAATGGAGAGAAACTTCAAAGTACTTAACTACAGAGGGATCTGGGTGTCCTCAGGTATATCACAAAACTCATACGCAGGGATAGCAGGTAATGAGAAAGGCAAACGGAATTTTGTGTCTATTTCTAAGACAGTATAAAAGTAAGGAAGTATTGATGCAACTGTGCAAGACATGACTGAGACCACAACTGGAGTACTGTGTATGGCTTTGGTGCCCTGGTGAGAAGGGACATAGTTGCATTGGAAGCAGTTCAGAAGTGCTTCACGACATTGATTCCACCAGAGAAGTTTGTCTTATGAAGAGAGACTGAGCAGGTCAGGCTGATACTCTTATGTAGTTCAGATGAATGAAGAGGAAATCGTATTGGGGTATGGAAGATGCTAAAGGTGATTGACAATGTAGATGTGGAGTGGATATTTCCTCACGTGAGGCAACCTAGAACAAGTAATCTTAGCTTTAGGATAAGGTGGGGCAGATTTAAAACAGGGGTGGGGAGAAATTACTTTTCTTAAAGGGTTGCTAATCTGTGGAAATTACTATCATCACGTTGTGTTAAAGGAGGTAACACCATTCTGTGATCAGCTCCTCTTGACTCAAGGTCACTTCACACTCTGGTCCTGGGTTTAGTGTAGTTTAGTAAGCTGTTCTTGGAAAACCCGGGGTGGATATGACAGAACCCTTTCCCCACACACACACACCTCATGTGCTCCTCTCTCTACAGCCTCTGTGCCATTTGTTGTTCAGACTGCAGGCTCAGATGCTCTGTAACTATAGGCCATGCATCATTCAGAATTGGGTTACCAAATCCTCAGGTCTCCCTAAATGCGTGAAGCAGTTCACAGCACAACCTCCAGCAAATCCAGCACCTCCGACTAGCTTTTCATAACAGGAGTCGGTCAGAAACCCATTGACCTGTTACATGCCTCGTCTTTTTGAAAAATACCTCTCCGGGTTTAGTGATGAGGGAGGCAACGACCTAGTGGTATTATCGTGAGACTGTTAATCCAGAGACCCAGATAATGTTCTGGGGACCCGGGTTCGAATCCAGCCATGGCAGATGGTGGAATCTGAATTCACTAAATATCTGGAATTAAGAATCTAATGACGACTGTGAATCCAATGTCAATTATCGAAAAACCAATCTGATTCACTAATGTCCTTTAGGGAAGGAAACTTCCATCTTTACCTGGTCTAGCCTACATGTGACTTCAGACCCACAGCAATGTGGTTGACTCTTAACTGCCTCTGGGCAATTAGAGATGGGCAATAAATGCTGACTGGCTAGCAACACCCTCATCTCATGAATGAAGACTTGAAGGGCTTTCTCCTGTTGCTGAACACATGATCAGCTGAAAATGACAAACACAGGTGTTCACTGGCCAGGCACAGACCAAGTTTCAAAGACGTGACTCAAAGCTGCTGAAATCCCCGTCCAAAAATGGTGCACCACATTGGATACAAGGGAAAATGAACGACAGCCCGAAGAACACAATTTCGTGTTTGAGATTCACAATGCCAGCACTTGATACTTGAGGAAGCCAAACAAAACAAGATCAATGGAAGATACTGAGGAACGTAACTTCACCACAAAATTAGATACTTGAAAAGGAACAAGTTGGAGAAATTTCGGGAACAGAGAGGGGAAAGGAACTAACTAGATGAGTGAAACCTTGGAGGGTTTAATCACAAGAATGAGAATAGCCTGACAGGTTGAAATTGTTGCGTATATCACATTCTCAGTTCACCTCTCAGAACCAGCCCAGACACCATAAAATGGGCAATACACCAGTTCAGCAGGGAGTCTCTAATGTTACTATTAGCTATTCAGACTGCATTAGTGTACTGCTCATTAAACTGGAGTATCTACCCAGCATGCAGAGCGTCGCTCAGTTTACCTGCACTAGATAGTTGCCTCGCATGGGGAAATTTGTTGCAAATGCCGAGAGTGACTGGAAGCGGCATTCCCCACCAGTTTATATCTCCATTGCAACAATACAAGACAAGGGATTTGTTTGGGCGGGTGGGGGGTGGTGGTTGTAGCAGGGAGTACAGGACTGGTGGCGGAGGGTTGTAGGCATGAAAATCACCATTAGGCATAGAATTGGGTGGGCTTGGGGAATCAGTTTAAATACAAACAATAGCCAGGGGTCTGGGTAACAGACAGAAACAGGGGGGACATGTCATGGTCAGATGTGATCACACATTTGAGAATACTGGAGCGAAGGCATTGCCACAGCCATAGCAATATAGGTCAGTGCTTACAGGAACGATGGGTGAAATGGATTTTACTGAGAGTTAGGATACGTGCCGAAGAAGTTTGACTGAAATTTGCTACTGCAGCTTTGAAGCTGGAAGAAGTGTAGCCAGCAGATTCTTGAGATTATTAAGATTGGATTTCACAGTTCAGGGTTTAAATAGAAGATGGGTTGATCCACTGAATTATATTCTGAAAGAGAGAGTAAATAGAGTTAGGAACACAGTCAGGATATGAGGTCAGAAATCAACTCAGTGTCAAAGGGATCTTCACAGTTATGGCCACACTGACTTACCTCAGATATTGGCAAGGATTGGGATGGAGTCAAGTCAGTTTATGACCAGAACAGATGACATTAACAACTGTGTTCCCAATATTTAAATAACAAGGGCACAAATATAATGAATCATGTGACAGAAACAAAGCAGCTGAACTTAAGAAACCCACAAAGGATACTGCCTGAAGCAAAGACAGAGTGAATGAACTAATTCACTATTCCAGTCAGTAATGGTTTATAGAGTGAATAATTGACTACAGAGCCTTGGCTGAACTATAGCAGCAAGAACACATTTGATAAGGACAGTAATGAACACGGTTTATAGAAATAATCAGATAGTGAGACTTACCAGGGATACCAATAATAGCCAAGATGGGATAATAAAAACATTGAGTAATGTAAAGAGCATATTCTATCCGCCATGATAATGGCTTCCAATCATAATATGTAGAAAAAAGCCACACGTACAAGGATAAACTCCTGTCCATTGCTGTAACATTCAAGTCTATTGCTCTCAGATTCTGATCCACTGTTGCAACATGGCTCTCAGTTGTTCTCAGATTCTGACCCAATGTTGGAACATCCCAGTCTGTCGTTCTTAGGATTCTGATCTCTCCTCTCCTCTTTTTTCTGGAGCCGCTGATCTGTTAGTGTTGCACTGATGCTATGGGATAACACATTGAAAGGAGCCTGTTTTTAATAGAAGAGGCAAACCCTCTCCTGAGACAACCGTGATCCAAAGAGAGTGATCTTAATCACAGTCAATGAACAAACAGGTTCAGTTCACCCCTTTCAAAACAGAACTTTTCAAATCACAATAAAACGAGAACATTTACTCTGTCTGGATGGGATATGAGGGTTGCTGAGGGAGGAATGGTGGAAATGGCTGAAAAGCTGACAATAATTTTTCAATCCTTGTCAACTGTGGTGCCAGAGGACTGCAGAGTTGTAGAAATTCCACCTTGTTTACAGAAGGAGACAAGGATAAAATCTGGAAATACAGAACAACTCAAATTTGTTGGTGGGGAAATTTATATAGATAAGAATCCAGGTTAACAAAATTTATTGCTCATCGACTTTGCGTAATACTGCTGGAAGTTTTAAGCGTCCTGTTATCAAATCCTTTCAGAACCTTGAAACATCATTCAGAACATTGAGACCTTATACAGCAACAGGAGGACAAGACAGAGATAGCAAGAACTGTTGATGCTGCAGTCAGAGATAACAGAGTGTAGAGCTGGAGGAACACAGCAGGCCAGGCAACAGAGGAGCAGGGAAGCTGACATTTCAGGTCGGGACCCTTCTTCAGAAAAAGGGCAAGACATCTGTCCCCATGTGCCTATTACAGAGTGATAGGAGGTAATTCAGCCCACATAAGCCCATTACCAGCTGAAAGATGGAAAGGCAGAATATTAGCACATATTGCAAGGGGAAACATGTATAAACATAGGAAAGTGCTCCCGCAGTTGCAGTCTTAGAGAGAGCACATCTGGAGTGGAGTGTGTAGTTTTGGTTTCTGTACCCAAGAAAGCTCCAGTTCAATGAAGTTTCATTCAACAGATTACGAAGATGACGGGTTAATCTTGTCAGGAAAGGTCAGACAGGTTTCAGCTAAAATATACTGGCATTTGCAAGAATAGGACGTGATTTGCATGGAACATACAGGATCGTGAGAGGTCTTGACAGGGATCATGCTGAGAGGCATTTTACACTCCTGAGAGACCAGGTCATTGAATCTGAGCACAGTTCAAAATTTAGTCATCTACCATTTAGGAAGTGATGAGAAGGCATGTTTTCCCTCCAAGAGTGATTTGGAATTTGAGTTGCTGAGATTTTTATTCAATGAGGACCTCGAGGTTTGTGGGGAAGATGGGAGAGTGGAGTTGAGACCAGAGGCAGATAAACCATGATATTTTTGATTAGTGGAACAGGCTTGATGGGCAGAATAGCCTACTCGCTTTCCTAATTTATGACTGACAGCACAATTCAGCACCATAAAACTGCTTAGTAACACCAGAAGGCCATTGAGCCAGTGTTATTGAAATGGAGAGACTCAATTCAGCTCTTTACAACTGTTACAGAGTGAAGCGCGGTTGGTATTTGATCACTTGAGTCTCTCATACAGGAAAGTGAGAAGGCCATTCGCTACAAGAACCAGCTTCATTCATGCAGAAGGCCATTAAGCCTCTCACGTCTGTTATAAAGGGACAGACACACTGCAGAGGGTGTTTTGACACAGCAGGCAGACTGCAGTGGCCTTTGACAGACTAAATCAATGCATCAGATACACTGCACTGTAGTCATTTTCGGATCAGATTGGTGCCTCAGACAAAGTGCACACTGGCCTTTGACAGATGAGATCAGCGTATGGGACACACTGCAGAGCAGCCTTTGTCAGATCTGATTGGTGCCTCAGACACATTGCAGAGGCGCCTTAGTCAGACCAGATCAGTGCTGCAGCCAGACTGCAGAGAAGCCCTTGTCAGATCACATCAGTGCATAATGCATGCTGTGCACGGGTCTTGGTCAGACCAGACTACAGACACTGAGACTGGGCAGTGGCCAATGTCAGATCTGATCAGTGCCTCAAACACACCACCCGGGGCCTTTGACAGATGAGATTGGTGCATGGGACACACTGCAGACTAGCCTTTATCAGATCTTATCTGTGCCTCAGACACTGCAGAGGGGCCTTTATCAGAACAGATCAGAGCCTCAGACAAGCCAGGTCAATGCCTCAGTTATAATGTGCATGGGCCTTTGGCGGACAATATCAGTGCCTCAGATCCACCGCACAGGGGTAATTCTCAGACCACGTTGGTGTCTCAGACACACTGCACAATGGTCTTATGCGTACGAGATTGGTGTGTCAGACCAACTACGGAGTGGCCTGTCGCAGACCAGATCAGTACCTTAGAGAGACTGCATAGGGGCCGGAGACACACCTGATAGGAGGCTCAGACAGCAGTTGTGATTTGACAGAACAAATCAGTGCCTCAGACAGACTACACAGCTGCCTTTGATAGCTCAGATCAGTACCTCAGACATATTGCAGAGGGGCCTTTGTCGGAGAAGATCAATGCTTCGGGGCCAGAAACAAACCATTTCGGTGCCGCACACAGCCTGCGCATGGAACTCTGTCAAGCCAGACTGATGCTGCAGAATATCGGGGAGGCGAAGGCCTAGTGGTATTACTGCTGGACTATTAATCCAGGGACCTAGGTTCGAATCCTGTCACGGCAGTTGGTGGAATCCAAATTCAATAAATATCTGGAGTTAAGAATCTAATGATGATCGTGAATCTATGGTCGACTGTCAGGAAAAACCCATCTGGTTCACTGATGTCCTCGAGGGAAGGAAACTGCCATCCTTACCTGGCCTGGCCTATATGTGACTCCAGACCTACAAGCAATGTGGGCAATTGGAGATGGGCAATGAATGCTGCCTAGCCAGTGATGCCCCTCATTCCGTGAATGAGTAAAAAATCCATACTGCACAGGGGCCTTCGATAGATGAGATAGGTGCCTCAGATACCTGACGAAAGGACCTTTGACAGATTAGATCGGGGCCTCAGATGCACTGCACAGGTGCCTTTTCCAGACCAGATGATGCCTCGGGCACTGCAGAGGGACCAGAGGCAGACCAGGTTGGTGCCTCAGACAGACTGCATAGGTGTCTTTCACAGATGAGATCAGTGTACGAGACACACTGCAGAGGAGCCTTTGCCAGCTCTGATCGGTTGCCTGACAGACTACAGATGGGCCTTGGTCAGAGCAGATCAGTGCCGCAGCCAGACTGCAAAAGGGCCTTTCTCAGATCAGATCGGTGCCGCTGACAAACCACACAGGAGCTTTTGCCAGATAACATCGGCGCATAAAACACAGCACATGGGCGTTAGTCAGACCAGATTGGGGACAAAGACAGATTGCGCAGGGGCCTTTGACAGACCAGATGGTGCCTCAGACATGCTGCACAGGGACCTTTGACAGAGGAGATTGGTGCATGAGATAGAACATAGGACATGTTGCACAGGGGCTTTGGTCAGACTATATTGGTGCATTGAGGCACACTATAGAGGGTGCACTTTGAGAAAAGATTGATGGCTCAGACACACTGCAGAATGTTCAGCAGATAAGTGCCTCAGACTGTACAGGGGCCTTCGGGAATTGAGATCCGTGCATCAGAAACACAGTGGAGTGGCCGCTTTCAGTTCAGATCAGTGCCTCAAACATACTGCAGAGCGGGCTTTGTCAGAGAAGATTGAAACCTCAGACAGAACGCACGGGGACCTCTCTCTAACTAGATCAGTGCCTCAGACACACTGCACAGTGGCATTTTTCAGACCAGATTGGTGCCTCTGACGCAGGGCACAGGGCCTTTGACAGACCAGATCTGTGCCTCAGACACCCTGCACATGGGCTTTGGTCAGACCAGTTTGGTGCTTCATGTATACTCCACAGGGCCCTTCTCAAACCAGATCAGTGCCTCAGACATTGCACAGAGGCCTTTGTCAGACCATCGGTTTCAGAAACAATGCAGAGTAGCCTTTATTAGACCAGATCTGTGCCTCAGACACACTGCGGAGGGGTTTTTGTCAGAGCAGATCACTCCCTCAGACACACTGCAGAGTGGCAAGAGACAGACCAGATAGGTGCCTCAGACACACTGAATAGAGCCTTTGTCACAGAAGATTGGTGACTCAGATATACTGCATATGGCCCTGAAGTGGAGGAGACCAGTGTCTCAGACACAATGCAGAGGAGCCATTGGCAGACCAGATTGTTTCTTTGCGCATACTCCACAGGGCCTTGTCAGACCAAATTGGAGCCTCAGACTGAAAGCACAGGGGCTTTTCAGAGACCAAATCGGTGCCTCAGACAGACTGCGCAAGGGCCTTGTCAGACCAGATCTGTGCCTCAGACACTGTACAGGGGGCTTTTTCAGATCAGATCAATGCTTAAGACACGCTGTAGACTAGCCTTTGCCAGATGAGATCAGTGCCTCAGTTCACAACGTCCCTTGTCAGACCAAATTAGTGCTTCAGAAACAATGCAGTAGCCTTTGTCAGACAAGATCAATGCCCAAGAGACATTGCGAAGGGGGCAGAGACAGGCCAGATCGGAGCCTCAGACAGACAATACAGGGTCCTTTGACAGATGAGACTGGTGCATGAGACATTGTAGCATAGCCTTTGTCAGACCAGTTCAGTGCTGCAGACAGTCTGCAAAAGGGGCCTTTGAGAGCCATCTTCAGTGCCTCAAAACAGACCACGTTGGTGTCTCAGACAGCGTGGCCTTTGTCACACCAGATTGGCAAACCCTACAGTGCCTTTGTCACACCTGATCCACGCCTCAGACACAATTCATGGGCACCCTTGTCAGACCTGATGAGTGCCTCCGAAAAAAAACTGTACTTGTTAGACCAGTTCCGTGCCTCAAGCAAACTGCACAGAGGCCTTTGTCAGAACGTATCAATGTCTCAGACACACTGCACAGGAATCTTTGACGGACCTGCTGCAGACAGACTAAAAAGAGGAGTCTTTTACAGACCAGGTGAATGTCTGAGATAGACTGCAAGGAGGCCACTGACAAATCAGATCAGTACATCATGAATATTCCGCAGGGGCCTTTGTCAGATTGGTACCTCAGAGATTGCACATGAGCCTTTAATAGACCAGAACAGTGCCTCAAAACACACTGCACAGGTGTCCTTGCAACAAAATACTGCATAGTTCTAGTTCTCTGCCCACAAATCTTTATCATGGGATTATTAGACATTTCTCATTGCAAACCCTTTGATCTAGGATTAGCCATTCTTTTGATTGCTCCTTGACAATGCCATTACAGAAAACTACCTAGTATACAATTCAGGATTTCATCAATTACAGCATTGACACTCGTTAGTTATCCAGTAGAGATGTAAATTACTTTCATACACAATTATTGCACTGCCTTCGTCCAAGTAGATTCAATTTCTTGATTTTAGCCATTTTTACAATATCATTGTATGGAGCCCATAACAGAATTCCTGATAACAGTTGCTGCCCCTTGCTGTTTCTTAGCTCCATCCAAAACGACTCCACATTTTGATCTCCAGAATTAATTGGTTGTCTCATTAATTCACTGACCACTTCCTTGCTTCTCAACACAACTTGACAATGTTTGGGTTTTTGCCTATTCTGCCTAAATTCCAACAACCCTTGAATATTCACTTCCCAGCCATAGTCATTTTGCAGCTACATATTGAAATGACCTTCATATCATATCTGTTCACTTCAGTTATTGTTGCCATTTCATCCCCTTTATTGCAGTACAGGGAGTGTTTCAGTGAATGTGGGGATTTAAGGGATGGATGTAGGTTACAGAGATAGAGAGACTTTAAGGGGTTGGACGATGTTACAGTTAAGGATAGTTGCCGGCACGAGAGAATGTTAGCAGGTGAAAGAGTTTTAGGGATTGGAGGAAGTTAGAGATGGAGGGGGCTGGATTAGATTCCAGTGATCGGGTTGGGTGTAGGTCTGGAGATCATTACAGGGACTGCATTCAGGAGATTGAGGATGTGGTACATTTAACGACAGTTATGGCGTCTGGAGAATGTTACAGGGATAAGATAGATGGTATAGACTGCAGAATGTTGCAAATAGTGCATAAAAGCATGTCTGTCTCAGATAGAGTGAGTATTGTGCATGCTTGAGGATGTTCCAGGGTGTTTTGAGACTGGAGAAGGTTACAGTCAGAGGGACAGTTGTGAGAACTAGAGTCATTTGTGTGCATAGGATGGGCTATAGAGGGAGGAGTGTTTATAGACACAAGGAGTACATAACAGCCTTAAAACAGTCACACTGATAGTGAGGTATATAGCAACTGAAAGAGTTTACAAAGATCGGGAGTGTTGTCGGAAATGGAGGAGTTTACACAGATAAGTATGGTTATAAGGATTGGTGGAGTCCAAAACTGGACGGCAGAGGTTTGAGATGACAGGGGAAAGATTTAAAAAGGGACCTGACGGGCAAAGTTTTCTATACAGAGGATGGTGCATAAATGGAACAAACTGCCAAAGAAAGTGGTCGAGGCAAGTAAATTGTAACATTTAAAAGACATTTGGGCAGGTACATGGATAGGAAAGGTTTGAAGTGATATGGGCCAAACACCAGCAAACGTGATTAGAGATAGTGGGAACTGCCGATGCTGAAGTCTAAATAACAAGATGTGGAGCTGGATGAACACAGCAGGCCAGGCAGCACAGCTGATGTTTCAGATCTGGACCCTTCTTGAAAAAATGATGAGCAAACGTGATTAGTTCAGTTTAGGAAACCCAGTCAGTATGGACGAGTTGGGCCAAAGGGTCTGTTTCCATGCTGCACGGCTCTATGACTATACTAGATGCGGTGACAACTGAGATAAAACATGTTGTAGAGACTGAAGCAACTTAGAGATTGGGATGGTACTCAGGATTGGAGTACGTTTCAAATATATGGTGGGACTGTAGGAAGAGGGGGTGGCGGTTGTGGAGACAGGAACTATTATAGGAGTTAGAATGATAGAAGACACTGGTCCACATGAGATAATATAGATACTGCGTTGGAGAGGGAATACAGAACAAAGATCCCAGGCATCATTATCACCCTCTTATGGGAGACATACATTCACCTCTGCTCTACTGACACTAGGACAGCACAGGCCTGGATTGCTAACTGTGAACTTCTACACTTTGAAAGCTCAGTACAACAAAGCTTATTGTAGATCACCTGTGAGGGTGTGGTGATTGAGCCTGGGAATTTTTCCGTACCACGCTCCCCACTTCTGCACTGGGTCCACGTCACGTCTTGTGGACCGAAGTTTTGAGCCCACTAATTGCTGTCTGGTCTGTTCTGAGAGTGATCTTACCTTGCTGCAGGATTTATTGAAGGCTCCAGCTCTCCCTAGCTGACCAACTATCTTCACAGAGCTGATTGATGAGACAGCAGTTGGGAATTCTGCCAAGTCAGGAACTCCCCGAGTACCTATAGGAGACAGAGAAACGGACAGACTCAGAAATTGGTCCGATGTAGTGACGGCAGTGTGTAGATTGCTAGAGTCCCGCCAAAATCTGGAAAACCACAATCTCCATCCCTGGCCTGTGCTGCCTCATTTCTCTGCTATTCTCTCGAGTGGAAAATTCTGTTGGGTCGGGATTTCCGAGTAGCCAAAAGAGAGAAAGGCAAACAGAGGCAACATTTAGACACGAGGTGAAGGATACCACGTGAAGAGATACTGAGCAATTCCAGAGGGCAGGAGGACTTCAGGACCAAACAGCGGTGTAGGAAAAATAAAGTAACATTGATTCATGGAGCACTGATCACCATACTCAGGAAAAGTGAGCAGTATATTAGGTTGAGCTCCACTGGTATGGTGCTGGGACCAGTATCCTGGCCAATCATAAAACTAGGATTATGGACAGGGCTTTAAACTGACAGAGGTGGAGGGGTAAGGGTTCAGGTGAAACATGATTTCCAAGTCAAAAAGGTAAGGTTGAGTCATCAGAACAGCACGGTAATGTGGCTGAAGCCAAACACAAAGCCACAGATTTTCATGAAAATTCCACATCTGCAACTAAGTTTGTGACAGGAAATACTGGTCAAAATAAACAATGTTAGTTATTTCCAAGTATCTGTAATAAGGTATACGGACTCGTGACACAAGGTAACTGATTGATTAAGGGTAACTGATTGATTAAGGGTAACTGATT